>CM033644.1:209144240-209202617 GCA_019512145.1 Engystomops pustulosus
TAGCTCCCCCTTACATTGTGAACCCTAGCTCCCCCTCACATTGTGATTCTTATTTCCCCTCACATTGTGATTCTTAGTTCCCCCTCACATTGTGAACCCCATCTCCCCCTAACATTGTGACCTACAGCTCTTCCTGATATGCTCATACTGAATGTGGTTAGCACAATGATCAATGCATAAAACAGAGGGATAGTATTGTCCTCTGCCACCATGGATGTAATAATAACCATTTTACTGCTAAATATCCCTGTGAATACAAACCCTTTCACTACCCTAGACCACCAGGGGTGTTTGTATCAACCTTTCCATTGCCCCAAATAACCAGATATGTGATTATTAAAATTTTCATTGCTCTTGACCACCAGGGATATAATTATCCACTTTGTCATTGCCGGAAACCACCAGGGATGTGATTAAATCAACCCTTTCACTACCAGAGACCACCAGAAATATGATTAACCATTTCAGTGCCACATATCGGGGATATCATTATCCAACCTTTCATTGAGTGCCCTAGATTACCAGGGCTGTTGTTATCAAACTCTTTATTGCTGTAGACCCTCAGGGGTGTAATTATTAATATTTATACTGCCCTAGACCACCAGGGATGTGATTATCAACCCCTGCACTAGCCTAAATCTCCAGGGATGTTATCATTAACCCCCTTAATATTCTAGAATAGGGAATATTTGAAGTATCTTGGTGGGAGGAGGCCATCAGTTAGTTCCGTTTGGCTCATTTAAAGAGTTAAAAACCAGCCAGCATTGATTGTGGGTGTCACTGGTTGGTGTCCTGGTTCAAACAGAGATTTAAGCAAGAGAACATTGGGGCAGATTTACTTACCCGGCCTATTCACGATCCAGTGCGGTGGATTCGGGTCCGGCCGGGATTCACTAAGGCAGTTCCTCCGACGTCCACCAGGTGGCGCTGCTGCGCTAAAGAGCACCGGAACGCACTGGAATACACCGAACCGGGCTGAGTGAAGGTAAGTGCAAGTTCCGTGACACTTTTTGTTTTTTAAATGCGGCGGTTTTTCAGAATCCGTGGGGTTTTCGTTCGGCCACGCCCCCCAATTTCCATCGCGTGCATGCCAGCGCCGATGCGCCAAAATCCGATCGCGTGCGCCAAAATCCCGGGGCAATACAGGGAAAATCGTTGCAAATCGGAGATATTCAGGTAACACGCCGGGAAAACGCAAATCGGGCACCTTAGTAAATGACCCCCACTGTCTTAGCAATGCATTCATGTAGAATAGTGCAGTTACAGGGATGCCACATTATTGCGATGGTTTTGTTACAATATTGCAAGCGAGTCTTGTTTTTTTCCGGATACAAAAATTTGGTAGATGCATCAAAGGAGCCGTAAATCCGTAGTGGTGTCAGCCTGCTGTAACAGCATTGACGGTGTTATATGGTGGAGCGGCGTTCCGCGTTCCCCTCTGTTGTTTCCGATATGATAATCCAGTCCATTATTGATGAGATCATCCATCATTACAGAGCGAGGTCTGACTCAGCGGCTTTCATTGTTGTCATCTGGAGAACAGAGACAGTTTACATCTTATCTGAAATGTAATATTGTAAGAAAAGTCTCCTGCCCACTGAAAGGCTTCATGTTTATAACTAGAGATGAGCGAGTATACTCGTTCGAGTATTAGCGTACTCGAGACGGCTCGTTGCTCGGACGAGTATTTCCCCTGCTCGACATTGAGCATTTACTTAAGAAAAGACAGTGAAGAACAGTGAAAAATACAATGAAAACAGTGAACACAGGATCATTTAAATGAAAAACACAGTGAAGAACGCATTGCAGATGTTTCAGATGTTTCCGTACATCTGCTAACTTATCCGAAGACACGCGTGCAGAACGGTGTTCTTCACAATAGTATATGAAGAACAATGGGGCAGATGTATCAAGTGTCTGAAAGTCAGAATATTTCTAGTTGCCCATGGCAACCAATCACAAATATTCATGAGCACTGGTAAAATGAAAGCTGAGCTCTGATTTGTTGTCATGAGCAACTAGAAATATTCTGACTTTCAGACAGCTTGATATATCTGCCCCATTATGTGTGAAGAACCCATTGAAAATGTATGGAAACATGTGTTCTTCTTTCAATGTGTTCTTTCAGTGAAAAATGCTCGAGTCTCCCATTGACTTCAATGGGGTTTCTTATTCGATACGAGCACCCGAGCATCGGGAAAAGTTTGACTCGAGTAACGAGCACTCGAGCGTTTTAGTGCTCGCTCATCTCTATTTATAACTCTACCTTATGCAACTTTTTTTTATAATTTTTATTAATTTTTACCTTATAATTTCAGAAGATTTCATAAGTACAAAAATATGGTCTATCTGAAGTCCAATGCCGCGCCCATTCATCCAACCCACATCAATACCTTCATCTATCTATCTGTCTATCTATCTGTCTATCTGTCTATCTGTCTATCTATCTATCTATTTCTATAACTCTCTATCTCATATCTATCTATATACATGAAAAAAATACCATATTTTGGAATAAAGAGGACCACCTTTTACACATACTATTGGATGTCTTGGAGTGATGCCTATTTTCGTGTATATATATTGGAGGACCTGGGTCCTATTGAGCCTACACCCACTGCTATTTTTCGTTTTCTATCTATCTATCCATCTATCTATCATCTATCTATCTATCTATCCATCTATCTATCATCTATCTATCTATCTATCTATCTATCTATCTATCTATCTATCTATCTCATATCTATCTATCTATCTATCTATCTATCTATCCTCTATCTATCTATCTATCTATCTCATATCTATCTATCTATCTATCTCATATCTATCTATCTTGTATCTATCTATCTATCTCATATCTATCTTTTATCTATCTATCATCTATCTATCATCTATCTATCTATCTATCTATCTATCTATCTACCGATCTATATATCTATCTATCTCATATCTATCTATCTATCTATCTATCTCATATCTATCTATCTATCTATCTATCTATCTATCTATCTATTAATCTATCTATCTATCTCATATCTATCTATCTATCTATCTATCTCATATCTATCTATCTATCTATCTATCTATTAATCTATCTATCTATCTCATATCTATCTATCTATCTATCTATCTATCTATCTATCTATCTATCTCATATCTATCTATCTATATCATATCTATCTATCTATCTCCTATCTATCTATCTATCTATCTATCTATCTATCTATCTATCTATCTATCTATCTATCTATCTATCTATCTATCTATCTATCTATTCATCTCATATCTATCTATCTTCTATTTATTATCTATCTCATATCAATCTATCTATCTATCTCATATCTATCTATCTATCTATCTATCTATCTATCTATCATCTATTGGTCTATCTATCTATTTCATAGTGTGCACCACAAAGCAGGGTCGGCTCCAGGTATCAGTAGGCCCCCGGGCGGCAGAGCCCCATTGGGCTCCTTTGCATTCAACTCTCTTGGCAGCATTAAAAATTCAGAAACTAAAAAGTCTCCTGTTCCCTAAAATATTCCCCAGTTTACCATCCCAAACAGCCCCCTTATGGTTATTTTATATAAACCTAACCAACACTCTATGGAATCATAAGATATAGTCCCACCCCCATTGTTCCTTATGTACAGCCTCATGGAGGCACCCCCTGCAGCTCTGGGCCCCAGCACTTGCCCAGGTATGCCCAGTGCTGGCACCAGCCCTGCCACAAAGTATTATTGGTGTTAGCTACAGTAGGCTCCATGAATCTCAAAAGTATTAGCCATACAGGGTTTTTTTTGGGGGGGAGGTTATATATTTTTGACCTGTTATGGATTGTGACACAAAGCAAGATATGAAGAAATGTATCTTTTATTTTTCCATTAATAGAGCTGTGAGGGGGCTTGTTTTTTGTAGGACTAGTTGACATTTTTATCTGTACAATTGTATCACTCAATATATGATCGTTAATAGAGCCTAAAAGCTCTACAAACCAGTATGTTGTAAGACATTTTAAAATCATTATAGATGTGTTTTTCCTTATTCCACGTCCGTTTTCATTTTCGAGATAATTCCTTTTTAATCTTTGTGGACAAACCCATGACCCCTACTGCACTTGTTTTCCCATTCATATAAAGAAAACAGGTGCGCCGGAAGATGTGGCTGCCCCCCTGTGCACCATGAAAAATGTAGTTTCCATAAAGATGGCCACAAAACTGAATTTTGCAGTTCCCCGGGATTTTGGACAGGATCCATGTGGGTGGTCCTGTGTACCAAATGGACCTTTTTTTTTACTGCTGTAATAAAAACACAAATTGGCTCTTACTTTCAGTCTAGATCTATATATTTTCCTTGGTTATTAGCGCACCCGCACGTAGCTCCAAACCTTTTGCTTCTCCTCTATGCACATACTTACAGTTTCCTTTGGATACCGGTCATTGGAGCAAGTGGGAGCTGCTGGAGTAACCATCATAGGAGACCCGCACAAAGGGTGGATAGCATCCCTTATTTGATTTCCTTACTACACTCGTACAAGTGGCTATCAGGTGAGCACCTTTCAATACTTACCTGACGAAAAAACTACCCTGACGTTATCACGCGAGGCGCCATCCTCTTATGTTGTCCTTTTGTTCTCTACTTTCATCCCAAATCCCCCTGACAGGTTCCCTATGAGCTGCAAAATTTAGCATCCGATTTTCCACTGTCTCCCATGCAGCGTACGCTCATTGCAATATTGAGTGTGTTTTCTCACCGACCGAGTTGCCTTAAAATTCTATACATCTGCCTCCTCTCCGAGCTTACAGACACAATCGATATATGGATCTTTATCACTTTTCTACAAATTTAGATTCTGCAGACGGTCAACAAGGCGATCTCCAGCAGTTGTGTAGAAGAAGCTTCTTCAGGCTTTGCCTGTGATGGAAAGGGAGGAGGAGGAGAGTATATATGCAGATGTATATAGTCGTGTATATATATATGCGCAGTCAGTGAGGAACGAGTGGAGGAATTAGGAGAGTGGGGAAAAATTAATGAAGCGTGGAGCGTTGATTATTATAGGTAGAGCTCCGCATCGTGCCCACACGTCTCTTACAGATCTGTACAGCTTGTTCCAGCCTTTCAGATATCACGCCGTGAAAGCACTTCACTTCTAAAAGGATCTGCAAAGGGGCTGGAGAAAGGGCAAATCACAGATTTATAATATTTAAATGCATTAACCTTAAAGTGCTTTCCTTTACTGCGTCGCTGTAAAAAGATTTCTAATAAAAGCGAAAATCTTTTCATGTGATCCAGAAGCGAAAATGTTGGTGAATGAAGGGGACGGGGTGGATCAGATTTGAAGAAAATATCAAAGAGATGCAGAGGAAATGTGTATCTAGGTATCATCCAGAACCGGCACTAGCACTAGAAGTGCCGGGGCCCAGAGCTGCTGGGGGGCCCCACATCTATCTTCTATCTATCTATCTATCTATCTATCTATCTATCTATCTATCTCATATCTATCATATCTAATCTATCTATCTATCTCATATCTATCTATCTCCTATCTATTATCTATCTATCTATCTATCTATCTTCTACTGCATCTGTCTTTTATATTTCTCTTCTATCATCTACGTATCTATCTTCTATCTCTATATCATCTACTTTATATCTCTGCATCTATAAATCTATATAATCTTTCATATTTATCTCCTATCATCCATCTCCCTATCATCTGTCTCTCCTATAAATCCTCCTCCAGTCCTAGATTACAGATACCTACTACTGGGTGTAACTACAAAGTGTTATTATTGTGCAGGGCTAAAGGAGCCTCTTACTGACTGTGACTATTCATAAAGTAGTTTTATTTTGTGGCCCCATTTTTAGTTTTGCCCAGGGCCCCTTAATTGTAATGTGGTATTATAGTACTAGTCTCCAGACCTACAGCAAAGCAGATCCCATGGCTCCCCTTAGAAGTGGAGGTGACCACCTGAGGTGATGTCACCTTCCTTACTCTCTCATCACCCTCTTGTAATCCTTGATTACATTGAATGTAGAAGGACCATGCAGTGCCCTTGTTAGGATTCTGAATTGGTGTGACCAGTCTTATCTAGTAATTCTCTACTGTCGTAGGTACATGACGGCAACCTAACCACATGACTAATGGCCGCTCATTGTGGGGAAACCTTCAAGTCTTTGACTTTATCTCCTTCTCTCTGTATTCCCGGGTTTTCATTGATTCTTTTTTTTCCTATTAACCTATTAAGGACAGAAAATTGAGAATTAGAGTTCCAATCTAGCTCAAGCATCCAGGGCAATTAAAAAGATGTAATCACTTCTCACAGTGAGTCATGTATATACATTAATGTATGAGGGTAAAGCTAATAATAGTCAGAAAAATAGGGGGAAAATGAGTCAATAATATGCACCGTAACAACATTTTCACTTTATTCCATTTGGAAAATATAAAACATAAAATTATTTAAACAATTTTGTAAATTTTTACAAAAGTTTCACCTAACAGCATTATCAACCTCAGGGCAAAGATTTAGCTTGCGGCTCCAACATAAATTTTCATGACCTTAAAGGGAACCTGTCACTAATATCCCCATTCTTTTATTTAAAAATTGTTTCCCTCTCATCCCCATAAAATCAACTTTCTTCTCTTACCTGGCATACAGGCAGTTGTTAAAGGACATCGAGCACCAGAGCTTGTTCCGCCTAGGGCATGGAGGGACTGTTTTTTACAAGTTTTGTGGCATATTTACTAACGAAATATTAACTTTGTTAAGCAGCCAGAGGTGCTCAAGCTGGTCGTGCCCGTGTGCCTTTCGGCTTCCCTGGCTTTTAGTTTGTGCACGCACCCACTGCAAGCCTCATTCTGTTCCTATCTGGGGACTTAGGTTCCGGACAATGACGTCAGAGCCGGGGCATGGAAAGAACGTGGCTTGTGCTCATTCCTAGTTCCCTGGAAGGCAGAAGGAGAAGGCTTACAATGGGGGGTTGTGCATAAATAAAAAGCAGGGGAAGCCGGGAAAGAGGCGTTCGGGCGCTGTCAGCCTGAGCCCCTCCGGCTGTTTTACAAAATGAATACTTTGTTATTAAAGATGCCAGCAAACTTGTAAAAAACATTCCCCCATTCCCTAAATAGAACAAGCAGCCTAATTAGGACACTCTTCCACTAGTAATCTGGTGGTAGATGTCCTTTAAGCATGTCATAGAGAGAGTGGGGCACATTTACAAACCCGGCCGCTGGAGTTGACACAATAATGCACCGTGTCGTGATTCACTATGATTGCGCGCAGATATGTGTCGCTTCCCCGCTCAGGTCCAACAGAGTTCACCATCTTTTAGTGGTGCATGTAAATGCTTGCGATTGCGATACAGTTTGACAGTTAAATCCCGCGCTCAGTCCGAATCAGTCAGACCGACCGACGCCATACCCCCTAAATTGTGTCACGTGGAAGCCAGCGCAGCTGGGCCAAAAATGGATCGTGTGCGCCAAAATCATGGTGCATACACTTCTTTAATATCTGTAAGCCGTGTAATACCCGAAAAAGGAGAGTAGCGTGACCCTTAGTGTCTTCTCATCCTCACTCATTTCTACTCCTTCTCACCATTCAGCAATGCATGTCATGTGACCAGGGTGATGTCATCTAAGGTCCTTTACCCACTAACATTTGCAAAATCTACTCCATGTATACCTCTTTAACAGCCTCCATGGAGACATGGCAAGGAGTAGAATTTCATGGAGGCATGATGTTATTTCATGTGATCAGATACATACATGTGGTAGGTAAAAGACCTTAGATGAAATCACTCTGATCAAATGGCATGAAGTGCTAAATGGTGACAATGGAGCTTGGGGAGGAGTATAAATGAGAGAAGTCAGGAGGACATACCCCCTCCGAGAATCTAACTGTATGCCAGGTAAGAGAACAAAGTTGATTTTCTGAGGATGTGAGGGAAACAATTTTTAGCTAAAAGAAGGGTAGCATTGAGTTAATTTAGTGCTTGTCACTAGTTGTATTTGTGCAAAATGAGCTGAAAGGTTACCTTTAAAGCAGCTCACATGACCCGTTCGTCCAGCACGAGCTCAGGTTTATTGTCAGGGTCTTAAAATTTAAACACCCCACACACAGCCAACGCCACAAAAAGGCAAAATATAGGACATGTCCTATATTTCACCATACACAGTCACAATGCGGTGATACAACTTGTGCTCACCACACAGTGACTGGGTATCATAAATGTCAATGGCCATTATGTTTGTGTGAATGAGCCCATAGGGCAGGGATGGTGAACCTTTTAGAGACCGAGTGCCCAAACTACAACCAAGACCCACTTATTTATTGCAAAGTGCCAACACAGAAATTTAATTTCTGATTTATACGCCCTGCTCGGTCATAGGTTTCATTCATATCAGCCTCCTGAGGACACCAATAAAGCAGAAATTTGAAGAAATTTCGATGTTCATTGTAGCTTCCCTCTAGGGTCCCATAAACAGGAAGAATTGTCAGGCTACAATGACGATCCAGATCTGTCCACACCTTCCCACTCCTGCAGTAGTCCCAGATAGCACTGTCACTTTAAAATAGCTCTGGGACTGCAGGAAGATACCTGGAGTGCTCTGGTGATGGCCTGGGTGCCCACAGAAAGGTCTCTGAGTGCCACCTCTGGCACCCGTGCCATAGGTTCGCCACCACTGCCATAGGGCATTGGTACCAAATACTAATGAAAACCTTTGATATAGCAGCTCATCTCTATGTAAGGCGGATGCCTCTATAATGACAGTTTACACACAGCAGCTTATCTCTGTGAAAGGAGCATTCCTATATAATGGCAACTTAGATACAGCAGCTCAGCTTCTATAATATTGTATGTACACAAACAAGTAACGACAGTTCAGTATTATCCAGTGACACCTTTTCTGAATGTAGAGAGAATGGTGTAAAAGGAGAACACTGTAACCCTCACAGCTGCATATTTCTCTATAGCCATAGTTCTTTAATATATGAATACTTATTGCTACTTTCAAATTAAAAGGTTAATAATCTCCTAATGGGAGGGGGACAAATCTGGCTGCATTGAGAAGTATAAGGACACCATAGTGTAGAATAGCAGTTTATGGGCCCCCTGGTCAAGGGTAAGATCCCAACTGTGACTAATGCAACCTGTAAATTTACATGACTGGTGGCAGCATCTCCACAAAATTTTACATGAAATGATGATAATTTTAGTAGTGACCTTTACATTATATCTTATGGGCACTTTCTTTCGATTTCTTATTAAAACATAATAGGGGTAAAAAATGTTCTGTTGGATTCTTTTTCCTACATAAATATTTTGATGATTTTTCATTTAACATTTATGTGGCATTCAGCATGTGAAATTGTCTGGCAACACAAAGCACATCCGTTCTCTGATTTCCCCAAAGAATGAGAGGTTAAGTCAACAACTTGCTACTTAAAAGACACGCTCTACTTACAACCCAAAAACTACGGAGTTTATCAGATTCTACATACTCTAATTTATATGTTTTTCTCATTTTTTTTCTTACTATAAGGACAAATGGGACAATTAGCCAGTCTCTCTGTTAATTAGCTAATGATGTTGTTCTGCTGTTGGATAAATGAGAAAGAAAACTTGTAATTCTGGTTAGAGGGAAGAGGGTAAATAACGTCATCAGAGACGCCTCTGATGTTATTGTGGAGGAGGGGCTAAAGTGCTTGCCAAGCATAAATTATACTTATCAGTAAAATCAGTGAAGGACATTCAGCCCCCTCAGTCACAGTAGCTGCCTAGCATTTGGTAATTCAGTACCCTACTGTGACTGAGGGATCTAGATTTCTTCAGTGCAGAAAAATGAATTCAGACCCAGACATCTGCAATTGAGATATTATTTTGTAAAGACGTGGCTTCTTGGTCCCTCAGAATTATTTTAATGCTGGAGTAACCAGGAAGGTGAAGCAGATTAGTTAATAAGTTAATGCACTGTTGATTTTTTGCATTCCCTGGATTACCCCAATTATAATTTATGTATTCTTCAATGCTGCAAAGTATGTGTTAACATTTTTATTCAAAAGAAATTGTGAATTTATTGTCAAAGTTTTTTTTTATTTTAAGGAACCTGAACTGCATCTGTTCAGAGTTCCCCCTTCTATAACACTAAATCCTTGTGCTACCTAAGAATATGGAGAACTGTGTAGCCATATAATAAGAGCTGCACAGTTCTCTCTATGCCCTACTTACACTCATCCCTTGGTTAAAGTAATTAATCTGGTCTGAGGGAGCAGGATACATTGCTTTGCAATGACACTCAGACTTGCATTGCAGCTCCCAACATTATCATTGCATAATAAACCAGCTGAATTCATGCTGATGTACTAAACACACCCAGCCCCCTCAGTCACAGTAGGTAATTCAGTACACCCTACCGTGACTGAGGGATCTGGATTTCTTCAGTAATGAAGCATTAATCCAGAGCCAGACATCTGGAGTTGAGGCGCCATTGCATTGCAGTGTAAGGGCACTGCTTTTTGGTTCTTTGGAACAGATGAATTATTTTAATGCTGGAGCAACCAGGAAGGGGAAGCCAGTTAGTTCATTAGTGGCTACACAGTTCTGCAATGCTGCAAAGTATGTGTTAAACATTTTCTACAAAAGAAAAGGCCAGTGGTGATGGCAGTAGAAGGCGTGTGGCTATGGACTGGCAGTCATGGGCTGAGCCGGGGAGAACAGGATCGGGGAGAGGTGAGTATAAGATGTTTAATATTTTTAAAGCGCTCCAGCCATATATAACTTTTCTTTATTCCAGGATAACCCATTTTACACAATAATTTAAATGAACTAAATGAAGAACTGTCCTACGCAGTGTTCTACTTAGTATTTCTGCACTGACTTTTATATTAACTTAAAAACATTTTTTTGGAAATTGTATCATAGAGGTTCCAGGAGTAAGTATCATGGAGGTTCAAAGAGCCTGTATTATGAAGGTTTAAGGAGCCAGTATCATCAGTGGCGTAACAAGAAGCTGATGGGCCCCAGTGCAAAGACTGTGCCAGGCCCCCGAATTTAATGTATGTTTTATAATAATAGTCTTCTCATACGGGAAACTGACCCCATAAGGGCCCTCTAAACTTCTTGGGCCCATGTGCGACTGCAACCTCTGCACCCCCTCAGGTTACACCCCTGCGTATCACGGAGGTTCAAGGAGTAGGTATCATGTAGATCTGAGTATCCAGTATTATGGAAGTTTAAGGAACCAGTTTCATGGAGGTTCAAGGAGCCAGTTACAGGGAGATCAGCAGTTGCCTATTTCCACTTTACACATGTATAAGCTGGAACTAAAGATTTTGCTTATTCAAAGTGTAAAGACTTTACCCAACCATTTGACCTTTAATGAAAAGAAATGCCAACCTAGCTACTAAATGTGACCTGGAGTCAAATATATACGATCAACCTTTCCAATTCTGCATTGTAATTTTCCTTGCATTACGGCTGCTTACTCTATGTGCACTGAACGCTAAAAAAATCTTAATGCTATTTTCCACAATATCTGAATGGAAATACCTGACCTCAATGATTTCAGCCATATCTAGTACTCAGTATTCATAGTAGAATTGATTTGCCGTGGCAAGATACAGAACATATTCAGAATGGTTTGCATCAACGAGAAAGTAATGGAAATGAAAATGTTCTTTCCTAGTAGACAATATACCTCTGTAGACTATGGGGCTTATTTACTAAGGGTCCGTGGATCGCATTTTCGTCAGATTTTCGCCGCTCAGACAGGTATTTAACTGGGGATTGTGTCGCACACGATCGGATTGTGACACAGCTGCGCCGGCTGTCATGTGACAGAAGTCAGGTGGCGAGCCGTCGGACGATTTGACTGATTCAGACTCAGCACTGGATTTAACATTCAAATTGTGTCGCAAGACAATGCACTTACATGCACTGGCAAGAAGATGGTGAACTCTGCCGGACCTGAGCGGGGAAGCGACACATGCAGGATACCGGGCGCACAATCTTAGTGAATCGCGGCAGAAGTGTATTCCGGTCGGCCAGTGCACTTTTGGGGATTGCGCAGGATGGGTAAGTAAATGTGCCCCGATGTAATTATATTATTGCACCAATAGTCAAAAAAAGAGGGGAGGTATGGTGTATCTATAACTGGTGGGCAAGGCACTGGCTCATGGGATTTAAGGTGCACATGTCTCACTCTCTGACTTAAAGTGCCATAAGCTTATCTAAGACAGCTACCCCAATAGGAAGTGCCTGATCATGTGCTGAAAGTTTGCGCTTTCTGCAGTTTTCTTGAGTTTCTGCATATGGCTCTTCTGACAGTTCCCAATTGACCTGCCTGTGGTCCATATCTGCCTTCTCCGACCCTCAACCTATATCTTGGATTCTGTCTGTTTACTAACATCCCCTGAACTGGGGCTTGTTATGTGGATTCTGTGGGATTGCCACCTATCATGAAACTATCTCTATGTTTTACCTGAGCCTTGGTGCTTCACTCTAGTGCAGTGATGGCTAACCATTTAGAGCCTAAGTGCCCAAACTTCAATCAAAAGCCACTTATTTATTGCAAAGTGCCAGCACAGCAGTTTAAGCAGTAATTTATTTCTCCTTGTTCATTGACAACTTTCAATCATTCAGCCTCCTAAAGACACCAATGCAGTTGAAAGGGCGAGGGCAAATTCGCCTATCATTGTAGGAAGATTCTTTGAGTCCTGTCTGGTGAACTTCATACTGGGGTGATTGCCTGGGTGCCCACAGAAAGGGCTCTGAGTGCCACCTCTGGCACCAGTGCCATAGGTTCGCCACCACTGCTCTAGTGTCTTCTGACTCATCCGGACAGCACTCACCTACGTCGAAAGTATTATGAAAGCTAGAGGCATTGTGTCTTCACAGCAGTAAAATCCAGATCCCTGGAGAGATATTCAAGGTTTAAATATTAGGCTTAAAGGGAACCTACCACCACGAATCTACCTATAAAGGTAGATCGGGTGGTAGGCGGATCAATAGGACGTGAGGATAGCCCTTTTAAGGGCTAATCCTCACGTCCCCGCAATGATTTGAAAACTTTTATTGCCCCAATATTAAAATTTTCTTATGCGGCTACTGGGGCGTGGAGTAGCCGCATCTGAGGTTACACGAGGCGGCTACTCCACGCCCCGGTAGGCTCTTTTCTCCTCCTACCAAAAATCTTCGGCGCGCAGCTACGAGGAGCTGCGCGCCCTTGTCCGGCACATCTGCTGTCTGCGCATGCTGCCTCCGACTCCGTAGCAGTGACCGCGCAGGCGCGGGCCTGCTGTTCTGCGCATGCGCAGACAGCAGATGTGCCGAAGATTTTTGGTAGGAGGAGAAAAGAGGCTACCGGGGCGTGGAGTAGCCGCCTCATGTAACCTCAGATGCGGCTACTCCACGCCCAGTAGCCGCATAAGAAAATTTAATATTGGGGCAATAAAGTTTTCAATCATTGCGGGGACGTGAGGATTAGCCCTTAAAAGGGCTATCCTCACGTCCTATTGATCCGCCTACTGTTACCTTCTGGCCTTCTGTTACCGCTTTCACCCTCTTATTACTGTGGAGTGTCATGAGGATTCCAGAGCAGCTAGAAGTCTGACAATGGGTTAATAGGCTGCCATGTACAGACACGTTATTGGCCTTGCCAGGGGGAGGACCTAATCTGCTATAAAGTAATATATAGGTTTCATATGTAGGTTTAAATTATTAAATGAACAATAAGAAAGAAGAATATTGTTATAGTTGTTTATAATTGCTTTTCCAAAATGTTATACTATTCCTGTTAAAATATCATTTTAAGGCCAATATTGCAAAAACTTTCAGTATAAAGAGTGTAAATTTATTTTTTCAACTCATGTTCCCTTCCAAAAAAAAAAAAAACTAAAAAAACTGTAGAAACAATGAAGAATGGCAGACTTAAAATTTCTTGCACCACATTAAAACCCTTATAATTGTGCATTTAATACTTTTTTTGGCAATTCATTTATATTAATTGCTAAAAAAATGTGCACAGTACTGTAATATATGTGTATAGATAAATAGTGGGCACAGAAAGTATTCAAGCCCCTTTAAATTTTTCACTCTCTGTTTCATTGCAGCCAATCGGTAATATTAAAGAAGTTCTTTTTTTGCTCATTAGTGTACATTCTGCTCCCCATCTTGACATCAAAAACACAATTGTAGATATTTTTGCTTATTTATTAACCAAGAAAAATTAAATATCACATGGTCATAAGTAGAGATGAGCGAGTATACTCGTCCGAGCTTGATGCTCGTTCGAGTATTAAGGTATCGAAACGGCTCGTTGCTCGGACGAGTATTCCCTGCTCGAGATCGGCATTTAATTAAAAACACAGTGAAGAACAATGAAGAATAGAATAAAACGTGACACAGTGAACACAGGATCATTTAAGTGAAAAACACATTAAAGAACACAGTGAAAATAGATTACAGATTTCGCACATCTGCTTACTGTCGGAAATACGCGCGGACCGGTGCGAACAAAATAGCTGTGAAAATAAATAATGTGTGTGAAGACACTATTGAAGAACACGGTGAGGCAGACAGAACAAACGGGAGCATCACGGACACCGGGGAGCAGCACAAGAGACACGGCAGTGGCACGAACTCGGGCACGACACGGGACGCACGAGACATAGGCACGGACAGGGGCACGGAGACATCGGGGCACGGAGACATCTGGGCAAACGGATACATCGGGGCCCTCGGAGACATCGGGGCACGGAGACATCGGGGCACGGAGACATCGGGGCACGGAGACATCGGGGCACGAGACATCGGGGCACGGAGACATGCGGGCTCAGACGGAGACATAGGGTCATCGTGACTATAGGGCACGGAGACATCGGGACAACGGAGACATCGGGCTCGGGCACATCGGGTCACGGGGACACGGGGCACGAGACATAGGGGCACGGAGACAGAGGGCACGGAGACATAGGGGCACGGAGACATAGGGCACGGAGATCGCACGGATGGGCACGGAGACTTCGGGGCACGGAGTACATGGGGCACGGTACGGACATCCGACGGGCACGGAGACATCGGGGCACGGAGACATAGGGGCACGGAGACAAGCATCTTGGCACGGAGACATAGGGGCACGGAGACATCGGGGCACGGAGACATCGGGGCACGGAGACATCGGGGCACGGAGACATCGGGCAGCGGCACGGAGACATCGGGCAGCGGCACGGAGACATCGGGGAGACTTCAGTGGAAGAAGAGCAGCGGATCCCGGGACAGCGTATCTCCCGACAAGTAAGCAGATGTGCTGAACATCTGCAATCTATTCTTCACTGTGTTTTTCACTTAAATGATCTTGTGTTCACTGTTTTTATTCTATTCTTCACTGTTCTTCACATCTGATAACTTGTCGGGAGATAATATACGCGCGGAACAGTGAAGAATAGATTGCAGATGTTTGCATACATCTGCTAACTTATCAGAAGACATTCTTTTTCAATTAATTAACACATTTTATTCCCGAACCATGGTCCCTTTGAAAAATGCTCGAGTCTCCCATTGACTTCAATGGGGCTCGTTATTCGAGACGAGCACTCGAGCATCAGGAAAAGTTCGTCTCGAATAACGAGCACCCGAGCATTTTAGTGCTCGCTCATCTCTAGTCATAAGTATTCAGACTCTTTGCTTCAACACTCATATTTAACTCACATGCTGTCCTTTTCCTTCTGATCTTTCTTGAGATGGGCTCCTTCATTGTGTTTAATTAAAATGATTGGACTTGATTAGGAAAGGAACACACCTGTCTACTCTATGTAGAATCTCACAGTCCACAGTGCATGTAAGAGCACTTGAGAATCATAAGGCCGAAGGAACTGCCATAGGAGATCGGAGACAGAATTGTGGCAAGGCACAGATATGGCCAAGTTTACAAAAGAATTTCTGCAGCACTCAAGGTTCCTAAGGGCACAGTGGTCTCCATAATCCTTAAATGGAAGATGTTCGGGAAAACCACAACCCTTCCTTGACGTGGCCGTCCAGCCAAACTAAACAATCACCAGAGAAGTGTCTTGGTGAGAGAGGTAAATAAGAATTATGTTAAAGAGCCCCAAGATCATTGTGGCTGAGCTCCAGAGATGCAGTAGTGAGATGGGAGAAAATTCCACAAAGTCACCTATCACTGCAGAATCCACCAGTTTGCCGACGGAAGCCTCTCCTCAGTGCATGACATAGGAAAACCACATGTAGTTTGCAAAAAAAACACATGAGGGACTCCCAGAAAATAAGAAATATGATTCTCTGGGAGACCAAGATAAACCTTTTTTGTGTTAAATCTAAACAGTGGGGAAAAACAGGTGCTGTTCATCACCTGCCAAACATAATCCCAGCAGTGACACATGGTGGTGGGGGCAGCATCAGACTATGGGGGCAGTGACAGGACCACTGGTTGTAATGGAAGGAAAGATGAATGCGGCCAAGTACAGAGATATCCTGGATGAAAACCTCTTCCAGGGTGCTCTGGACCTCAGACTGGTCCGAACCTTCCAACAGGACAATGACCCTAAGCTCACAGCTAATAACACAGCAGAGGCTTCAGAACATCTCTGTGACCATTCCTGACTGGCCCAGCAAGAGCCCGGACCTAAATCCAATTGATCATCTCTGGAGAGACATGAAAATGGCTTCCACCAACGTTCTCAATCCAACCTATGGGAACAGAGAGGATCTGCAAGGAAGAGGCAGAGGATCCCCAAATCCAGGGGTGAGAAACTTGTAGCATCTTTCCAAGAAGTCTCCTGACTGCACCAGCTCCAAAGCTTCTTCTAATCAATACTGAGCAAAGGGGCCGAATACTTATCACCAGGGGCTGAATACACCATGTGATATTTCAGATTTCAGTTTTTCTTGTTTGATACATTCGAAAAAATATCTACGTTTCAGTTTTTTTGTCAAGATGGGGGCAGAGTGTACGTTAATGAGCAAAACGAATAACTTTTTTGATCTTACTAATTGCCTGCAGTGAAACAATGGATTAAGAATTTAAAGGGGTCTGAATACTTTCCATAAGTATATATATATATATATATATGACAATGGTATTCTATTCTAACCCATACAGAGGGTCATTAATTTAAAAGACTCTTTTAAAAATTAGCTAAAAAATGTTGCCTAGTAAAGTGTATAAAGAGTTTTTAAGTGTTGTGCCTGATATATCTTTAGGATCGATATGTGTATGGGTTAAAAGTTGCAAATTTTTGCTCAAATAAATCCACTCCCGAGCAAGCGTATCAGCATTTGAAGCTGAAGCACGTAGGGGCTCTGGTAATGCCCCCAGGAGTCCTTTTGGCTCATTAGCATAATTTAGAAAGTTGCCATGGATAACAAATATAAGAAGATTACTACAGTCACGGTGCCTGGATCTATGAGTAATGTCCCTGGTTTATCAGGATGGATTTTGATGGTAAATGTATCAAACAAGACCAGGCATAAATGTCCCCCACAGAGGCCAGAACACCGGAATGAAGTTGAAAACTTCCGGAATGCATATCCTGACACGTGGGAGTCCATCCCCCCTGTGATGGTTTTGATGGCTGCTCTTTCGTATTATGGAAGCGATTGCTGAAGCGCTTGCATGGTGCTCTATGTTACTAGGCGCCTGTCACCTTCTTAATGCACAGTGACATGCGGAACTCAAATACAGGCACACAGATATATGCCGAGTGACATGCGTACAGCACCCCATGGATAGGGATTCGGAGAAGCCACTACATGATTACTTCCCCATGATGTCTGCAGAATAGAAACCCCTTCCCCACATCTGCTGCGCATGAGACGTGACTGATTGAAATATATGATTGACGTATAAAGGACAAGTGCCGCACAACCAGAAAACGGCTTAAAGGCGATTTCTATTCTCAAAAAAATCAATGTTCTCTTTTGTGGAATAAAAAGTCCTACCACTTTACAATAAGAAATGATACAAGTTTTCTATCAAATTTTTTAATATCTGTGCTTGCTGTCATTTTGCAGACACTGGAGACGTAACAAACAGGAGAATAACGTGCGGACATGAAAAGAGTATGGTCTCACCAGAACACAGGAGTCTTAGGATACGTTCACAAGGCAGATTCCTCCATAGATTTTACATGTCTAAAAATCCCTCCCGCCTTGAAGTGAAAGGACATCTTCCACCAGGATGAAAGATTGTACACCAAACACACTGACATACTGGTGTGCACCCGCTCTGGTAAGATCCATTCTTCTTTTAGCTTCTTATGCCCTGGAGTCCCTTAAGCTCGTTTGCATAATTTTCAAAGGCTTTTTTTTGTAAAATCCAGGGAATAAGAAGCTAAAAGAAGGGCAGATCCGGACAGAGGGGGCTACACACCAGTATGTCAGTGTGTTTAATTTACAATCCTTCATCCTGGTGGTAGATGTCTACCATCAAAATCCATCATGATAAACCAGGGGCAATTACTCATAGATCCAGGCAGTCACGGGACTGGGGTGATTTTCTTATATCTGTTATCCATGGCCTTCTTCTTTTTAAAGTCAACTTTTACAATTATGCTAATAAGCTATAGGGAACCTGGTGCGTGTTTCAGGGTGCAGGCTGGTATTCTCACCCTACTTCCTCAGGATTTCTCTCCTCCCAATTCCTGCTGTGATCTCCGCAGCAGGGAGCACATAGTGGGAGCGGGGGGATGTGCTCATCCAGAGAGTATCAGCCTTTGCAGCTACTACACTGCAGACGTCTGTTAACACCCCCTAATTATCATATTAGTAGGATTTTGATGGGAGATTTCCTTTAAAGGACATCTACCACCAGGATCAAGCACTGTAAACCCGGCACACTGACATACTGGTGTGTGTCTTCTATGGCAGGGTCTGCTCTTCTTTTTGCTTCTTTTGCCCAGGTTTTTACAAGAAAAGGCTTTTAAAATTATGCAATGAGCATGAGATTTACACCCCTAGAACTAGGCAAGACTGTGATTGGCCAGATAGTCACCCCGGGCCAATCACAGCCATGCCTAGCTTATAGAGGTGGAAAATTGCCAGATTGGCTGCTCGGCAGCATTTCACGCAACATCTCTGGCTTATGGCCGGATTAGAAAAAGCAACCGCAACCAAGTATATTTATAGGGCATGGCACAGTGGGTTGTATTGTGATAGGAAAAGTATATATATTATTTAGGATCACAGTGTTGTTTTCTATAGAGTGATATTTTTAGGAGTGCAGTGTGGACCTATGGGGAACAAATTATGAATTATGAAATGGCCAGAAGTTGTAACGATGATCTGTACATGATGAGATGTTAGATGCCACTTCTGTCTGGATAGTACTGATCAGTAATGGAGTACCAATGTGTGTCAGATATGGGAAGGGGCATAATATTTGACTATGTGGGCCTGAAATTCCTGATGGCAGTCCTGTAGTGATGGGAATTTCAGCTTTTCTTAGTGAGCTGGGTCATTAGGCTCAGCTCACTAAAAAGAGTCGGCTCCTCTGGCTCTTGAACGGCTCCCTATTAAATATATAACAGGGATACTCAGTCAATCCAGCCGCCCCACTCCACTCTACTTTTAACCATATTTTATTGGGTTAAAGGGGGCGTGGTGAGCCGATTAGGGGTGGGGTTAAGTGAGCTGTCAGCTCACTGAAGGGAGCTGACTCCCTTCGTTCACTCGAAAGAGCCAGCACTTTGTACCGGCTCGTTTGCGAATGACCCATCACTACTGTCCTGATAGGTGAAGTCCCATCTTCAGGAATTTTGGTGGAATTTTGTTACAAAAAGATGATTATCTTGTTATGAGTTGAGTTAAGGAAGAAGAAATCTGTACCTTTGTCAGCATCTATGGATTCGGGTCACGTCTCTGCCATGATATGAATTTTTTTTGAAGCGTCTCTTTTGTGCAGCGCTGTATGTACTTGGCGGTAAATATTACATAATTAATGGTGGGCAAATCATTGATGAGTGCGCCCTGTGCGCAATAGATGTGTAAGTGATGACACAATGAGCCAGACAAGTACAAGCTCTACAGAAACCTTCTCCATCCTAAATTGGATTTGTGCCGAGAATTGTTTTACTAATGGAATTTGTGGGGTTGATCATGGAAATAGGTCAAGTCATGTCGAGTTCAGCGTAGGATGGATCTGGGATTCCAATGGGCTGTAACAAAATAAATCATGTGCAAAGCAGATAAGCACGAAAACAAGTAATACAAACGCAGAGCAACACTATAAGCAATAAAAGCTAACGAAAAGGCCGGCGTCGCAGTGTATTAGACAGAGAGGACATCTTAATTACTGAGGTATTAGCTTTAAAGGGTAATTACACCTTTAATATAATGTCTTATGTATTTAAAGTCCTATTACTATGCTAAAAATTGGTAAAAAAACAAACATCAGTGGGATTTATTATCATTGTTTTTAAAGAAGCATTACAGCAAAACTTCAGTATTGGACCCCATACCTGATTACAATGCATATACTGTAGTAGTAGTGCAGATTATGAGAAACACACGGCTGTTAGATTTCTCTTTCCCTGTGCTATCTGTTATCAATCACATGATGTCTCATCACAACATCACATAGGCAGCTAGATACAATACTATCTTTGCCTGCTAGGTGGCAGTTGTAATGTCCCACTGGATGGGTCATCACTAAATTTAGCATTAGTAAGTCTCCCGGACAGCTGGAGATTGTTTGGCCAGCTCTCCAATGTCATCATTAGATAACCATCCTCTCTAAAGGTAATCAACCACTTAAAAAACTAGAAATATTCACCTCTGCTCCTCTTCATCTTGATCCCGGTGCTGTTCTCCACTAGTCTTGACACACTGGGATCACCTAGAAAAAAAAGTTATAATTAGCAGCCTGTTATCTGCTGCTATATTCGACTGTGTGCCATTAAAGGGGTTGTCCAAGAGTTTAAAAAAACTCTGCTAGTGGGTTGCATTGGTTTTATTAAAATAAATAAGCCTCTACTTACCTTTTCTAGTACTAGATGCCTTTTACATCTAAAGAATATTGACAGTTATGTTATACAGAACTGTTTCCCCTAAATCCCTTCCACATCCAATTCCTTCCCTTCCTAGGTTGATGGACATCTGTCTTTTTTCAACCCTATAAACTATTTAACGATCTACTTACTGCACTTAACTGTACACTTTTACTTACTGTACCTGTGGCTGTATCTAAGTAACACCAGAAGAACTCGGCTTTTTTGTGTAACATCATGGGAAAATCACAAAAGGAATTATGGACTTGCCCAAATCTGGTTCATCCTTGGGTGCAATTTCTAGATACCTGAAGGTTAATCTGTACAAACAATTATACACAAGTACAAACAAGAAGGAAATGCCCAGCCATAATATTAATAAAGAAGGAGACGGATTTGGGAATCCCAGACCTGAACGTGCCTTGGTCCGAAATGTGTGTTTCATCCCAAAACCCAAAGCAAAAGACCTTCTGAAGATACTGGCTGAACAGTATCGGAACAAGTAATGTTTCAACATGGGCTGAAAAGTCACTCTTCCAGGAAAAAGCCATTAACCCAAATGAAACATAAGTCAGATAAATGTTTGAAATGCACAGGAAAAAAAACTTAATTTTTGGAGACATCTCTGAACTGCTGAAATTAAAATGTAACTTTTTGGCGATAAACTTTTTTTTATCTAGGTATAAACAGGCTTGGCAGAACTGTGATTGAACTATTCACAGTCTAAAGATATTAAAGTGGCTCTGCTCATACTGTACAAGTCTATACAGACCAGCTGAGAGATGAACAGGAAATGGTGTGCTAAATTCAGTAATGTCTATTGCAGGTCACTGTTCATATGTATTCAGTCTTTCCTTAGCCTGATCATAAAAGGATAAAAAGGGGAACACTAATTCTTTTTAATCAGAGTTCCCCTTTAAGAATGGTATGGAGTCACATAATAAATCTTTATCATTCATACCACTCATGTGTCGCCTCTATACATTTGTACACAATTACATCTACAGTGACTTACTTTGCAGAGACATTTCTTTGGTTTCACAGTAGTTTTTACATTGCGAAAAGGTCAGGAACAAAATCTGAATATCTTAATGGTGAAATAATGTCAGAGTCATTTAAAAAGAAAAATATATATAATAACATGCTCAAAAAGGTGCAGGAGAGCCGTAGTGTATAGAGTGCATCACTTGCAACATTTTGGGTCTTTAAAGGAAACCTACCATTTAGAATGGTAGGGGTAAGCTGTAAGTACCGAGAACCAGCTCAGGGTGAGCTCAGGGTGAGCTGGTGCCAGTACTTACTTTCGTTAGTGTTATAAACCGCGGTATCGCAGTTTTAACACTTTTTAAACTCTAGACCAGAACAGGCTTCGGTGCTGCGTGCGCACGATTGTGCGAGCGCCTACATAGGAAGTAGCGGAGATGTTGCGCGCGCACGGTCGCGTGCAGCGCCGAAGCCTCTCCTGCTCTAAAGTTTAAAAAGTGTTAAAACCGCGATACCGCGGTTTATAACACTAACGAAAGTAAGTACCGGCACCAGCTCACCCTGAGCTGGTGCTCGGTACTTACAGCTTACCCCTGCCATTCTAAATGGTAGGTTTCCTTTAATCTTAGTTTTACAGGACTAGAAAGAAACTTACTATAATCTTTTTTGTCCCAGATTGTACTTACCAGAACCCCCCCCCACTACCCCTCCCTGTACAATGACTTTTATATAGATATCACTGACCAATCATTACATCACTACTGACAATAGATGATGTCACAGCTTATTCCCTACCCATGTACAATGACCTCTAATAGATAACACTGACCCATCATACATCACTACTGACAAAGATGATGTCACAGCTTATCTCCTCCCCTCTGTACAATGACCTCTATATAGATAAACATGACCCATCATTACATACTACTGACAATAAATGATGTCACAGCTTATCTCCTCCCCCCCCTGACAATGACTCTATATAAATAACATGACCCATAATACATCACTACTGACAATAGATGATGTCACAGCTTATCTCCTCCCTTCCCTGTACAATGACCTCTATATAGATAACACTGACCCATCAGTACATCACTACTGACAATAGACAATGTCACAGCTTATCCCCTCCCCCTCCCTGTACAATGACCTCTATATAGATAACACTGACCCATTATTACATCATTACTGACAATAGATGATGTCACAGCTTATCTCCTCCCCTCCCTGCACAATGACCTCTATATAGATAACACTGACCCATCATTACATCACTACTGACAATAGATGATGTCACAGCTTATCTCCTCCTCCCCTGTACAATGACCTCTATATAGATAACACTGATCTATTATTACATCACTAATGACAATAGATGATGTCACAGCTTATCTCCTCCCCTCCCTGTGCAATGACCTCTATATAGATAACACTGACCCATCATTACATCACTACTAACAATAGATGATGTCACAGCTTATCTCCTCCTCCCTGTACAATGACTTCTATATATATAACGCTGACCCATCATTACATCACTACTAACAATAGATGATGTCACAGCTTATCTCCTCCCCTCCCTGTACAATGACGTCTATATAGATCACAATAACCCATCATTACATCACTACTGACAATAGATGATGTCACAGCTTATCTTCTCCTCCTCCCTGTACAATGACGTCTATATAGATAACACTGACCCATCATTACATCACTACTGACAATAGATGATGTCACAGCTTATCTCCTCCTCCCTGTACAATGTCCCCTATATAGATAACACTGACCCATCATTACATCACTACTGACAATAGATGATGTCACAGCTTATCTCCTCTCCCGCCTTGTACAATGACCTCTATATAGATAACACTGACCCATCATTACATCACCACGAGACATAGGGGCAGCACGGAGACATCGGGGCCGGAGACATAGGGGCACGGATGACATCGGGGCAACGGAGACATTCACTGGGCACGAGACATGGGGCACGGAGGTACATCGGGGCAACGGAACATCGGGGCACCGGACAGTCGGGGCACGAGACATCGGGGCCGGAGACATAGGGTCACGGTAGACTAGGGCATACGGAGACATCGGGCACGGAGACATCGGGCACGAGACACGGGTGCACTGAGACTCGGCGCTGCACGGAGACATCGTGCAGCGGCACGGAGACATAGGGGAGACTTCAGTGAAGAAGAGCAGCGGATCCCGGGCACAGCGTATCTCCCGACAAGTAAGTCATATGTGCTTAACATCTGCAATCTATTCTTCACTGATGTTTTTTCCAGCTTATGATATCTTGTGTTCACTGTTTTTATTCTATCTCACTGTTTCTTCACATCTGATAACTTTTCGGAGATAATATACGCGCGGACCAGTGAAGAATAGATTGCAGATTTTGCTACATCTGCTAACTTTCAGAAAGACATTCTTTTTTCATGTAATACACATTTTATTCCCGAACCAT
Organism: Engystomops pustulosus; assembly: GCA_019512145.1. Lineage (NCBI taxonomy): Eukaryota > Metazoa > Chordata > Amphibia > Anura > Leptodactylidae > Engystomops > Engystomops pustulosus. The sequence goes on from CM033644.1 coordinate 209,168,712, forward strand.
GGTCCCTTTGAAAATCTCGAGGCTCCATTGACTATCAATGGGCTCGTTATTCGAGACGAGCAACTCGAGCATTCAGAAAAGTTCGTCTCGAATAACGAGCACCCCGAGCATTTTTAGTGCTCGCATCATCTCTAGTCATAAATATATTCAACTCGTGCTTCAACACTCATATTTAACTCACATGCTGTCCTTTTCCTTCTGATCTTCCTTGGTAGATGGGCTCCTTCATTGTGTTTAATTAAAATGATTGGACTTGATTAGGAAAGGAATCACATACCGTCTCTCTATCTAGAATCTCACCGTCCACAGTGCATGTAAGAGCACTTGACATCATAACCTAGGAACTGCCATAGGAGATCGGAGACGATTGTGGCAAGCGCACAGATATGGCCAAGTTACAAAGATTTCTGCAGCCGCACACGGTTCCTAACTGTGCCCCAGTGGGTCTCCTAATCCTTAAATGGGAAGATGTTCGTCAACCACAACCCTTCCTGACGGGCCGTCATCCAAAAACAAACATCACCAGAGAGTGTCTATGGTGAGAGAGGTAAATAAGAATTTATGTTAAGAGCCCCAGATCATTGTGGCTAGCTCCAGAGATTCATAGTGATATGGGAGAAAATTCCACAAAGTCACCTATCACTGCAAATCCACCCGTTTGTGTCCACCGCGAAGCCTCCCTCAGTGCATGACATAGAAGGAAGCCACATGTAGTTTGCAAACAAACACATTGAGGGACTCCCAGAAAATAAGAATATGATTCTCTGGGAGACCAGATAAACCTTTTTTGTGTGTTAAATCTAAACAGTGGGGAACACAGTGCACTGTTCATCCACCTGCCAAAACATAATCCAGCCATTGACTCAATGGTGGTGGGGGCGCATCAAACTATGGGGCAGTGAAAGGAACCACTGGTTGTAATGGAAGGAAAGATGACTGCGGCCAAGTACAGAGATATCCTAGGTGAAAACCTCTTCCAGGTTGCTCTGGACTCAGACTGGTCCGATACCTCCACCGGACATGACCCGAAGCTCACACAGCTAATCACACGCAGGCTCAGAACACATCGCTGTGACCATTTCCCTGACTGGCCAGCAAGAGCCTGGACCTAAATCCAATTGATCACCTCGGAGAGAACATGAAAATGGCTTCTTCCCCAACGTTCTTTCAATCCACCTATGGGAACACAGAGGATCCTGCAATGCAAGAGGCAGAGGTATCCCCAATCCAGGGGTGAGAAACTTGGTAGCATCTTTCCAAAATCTCTGACTGCACCAGCTCCAAGCTTCTTCTATCAATACTGAGCAAGGGCCCAGATACCTTATCACCAGGGGCTGAATACCCATGTGATATTTCAAGTTTCAGTTTTTCTTGTTTGATTGATACTTTCGAAAAAATATCTAACGTTTCAGTTTTTTTGTCAAGATGGGGGCAGAGTGTACGTTAATGAGCAAACGAATAACTTTTTTAATCTTACTAATGCCTGCAGTGAAACAATGATTGACTTAAAGGGTCTGAATAACTTTCCATAAGTATATATATATAATATATATTACAATGGTATTCTATTCTAACACCTACAGAGGTGTCATTAATTTAAAAGACTCTTTTAAAAATTAGCTAAAATGTTGCCATAGTAAGTGGTATAAAGAGTTTTAAGTGTTGTGCCTGAATATCTTTAGGATCGACTATGTGTATGGTTAAAAGTTGCAAATTTTTTGCTCAAATAATCCACTCCCGAGCACGTATCAGCATTTGAAGCTGACGCACGTAGGGCTCTGGTAATGCCCCCGGAGTCCTTTTGGCTCATTAGCATAATTTAGAGTTGCCATGGTAACAAATATAGAAAGATTACTACAGTCACGGTCCGGATCTATGAGTAATGTCCCTGGTTTATCAGGATGGATTTTGATGGTAAATGTATCAAACAAGACCGGCTAAATGTCCCCCACAGAGGCCAGAACACCGGAATGAAGTTGAAACTTCCGGAATGCATATCCTGACACGTGGGAGTCCATCCCCCCTGTGATGGTTTTGATGGCTGCGCTTTCGTATTGGGAAGCGATTGCTGAACGCTTGCATGGTGCTCTATGTTACTAGGCGCCTGTCACCTTCTTATGCATCAGTGACATGCGGAACTCAAATACAGGCACACAGATATATGCCGAGTGACATGCGTACATCCCCCCATGGATAGGGATTCGGAGAAGCCACTACATGATTACTCTCCCCATGATGTCTGCAGAATAGAACCCCCCTCCCCACATCTGCTGCGCATGAGACGTGACTGATTGAAATATATGATTGACGTATAAAGGACAGTGCCGCACAACCAGAAAACGGCTTAAAGGCGATTTCTCTATTCTCAAAAAAATCAATGTTCTCTTTTGTGGAATAAAAAGTCCTACCATTTACAATAGAAATGATCACAAGTTTTCTATCAAATTTTTTAATATCTTGTGCTTGCTGTCATTTGCGACACTGAGACGTACAAAACAGAGAATAACTGCGGACATGAAAGAGTATGGTCTCACCAAACACAGGAGTCTTAGGATACTTTCACAAGGCAGATTCCTCCATAGATTTTACAATGTCTAAAAATCCCCTCCCGCCTTGAAGTGAAAGGACATCTTCCACCAGGATGAAAGATTGTACACCCAACACACTGACATACACTGGTGTGCACCCCGCTCTGGTAAGATCCATTCTTCTTTTAGCTTCCTATGCCCTGGAGTCCCTTAAGCTCGTTTGCTAATTTTCAGCCTTTTTTTTGTAAAATCCAGAGATAAGAAGCTAAAAGAAGGGCAGTCCGGACAGAGTGGGGCTACACACCAAGTCTATGTCATTGTTTAATTTACAATCCTTCATCCTGGTGGTAGATGTCTACCATCAAAAAAATCCATCATGTAAACCAGGGCATTTCTCATAGATCCGGCAGTCACGGACTGGGTGGGGTGATTTTTTTATATCTGTTATCCATGGCCTTCTTCTTTTTAAAGTCAACAAATTTACATTAGCTAATAAGCATAGGGAACCTGGGCGTGTTTCAGGGTGCAGGCTGGTATTCTCCCCCTACTTCCTCAGGATTTTCTCTTCCTCCCACTTCTGCTGTGATCTCCGCAGCAGGGAGCACATAGTGAGCGGGGGGATTGCTCATCCAGAGAGTATCAGCTTGCAGCTACTACACTGCAGACGTCTGTTAACACCCCCCTAATTATCATATTAGTAGGATTTTGATGGGAGATTTCCTTAAAGGACTCTACCACCAGGATCAAGCACTGTAAACCCGCACACTGACATACTGGTGTGTTGTCTTCTTATGGACATTCTGCTCTTCTTTTTGCTCTCTTTTGCCCAGTTTTTACAGAAAAGGCTTTAAAATTATGCTGAGCATGAAGTTTACACCCCTAGAACTAGGCAAGACTGTGATTGGCCAGATATTCACCCCGGCCAATCACACACAGCCATGCTAGCTTATAGAGGTGGAAATGCCGATTGCTGCTCGGCAGCATTTCACAGCAACATCTCATGGCTTATGGCCGGATTAGAAAAAGCAACCGCAACCAAGTATATTTATAGGGCATGGCACAGTGGGTTGTATTGTGATAGGAAAAGTATATATATTATTTTTAGGGTCACAGTTTTGTTTTCTATAGAGTGATATTTTAGGAGTGCAGTGTGGACCTATGGTGAACAAATTATAATTATGAAATGGCCAGAAGTTGTAACGGGATACTGTACATGATAAGATGTTAGATGCACACTTCCTGTCTGGATAGTACTGATCAGTAATGGAGTAACAATGTGTGTCAGATATGGGAAGGGCATATATTTGACTATGTGGCTGAAATTCCTGATGGCAGTCCTGTAGTGATGGGCTTCAGCTTCTCTTAGTGAGCTGGTCATTAGGCTCAGCTCACTAAAAGAGTCGGCTCCTCTGCTCTTGAACGGCTCCCTATTAATATATACAGGGATACTCAGTCAATCCAGCCGCCCACTCCACTCTACTGTTTAACCATATTTTTGGTTAATGGCGTGGTGAGCCGATAGGGGTGGGTGGTTAAGTGAGCTGTTCAGCTCACTGAAGGGAGCTGACCCCTTCGTTCACAGTCGAAGAGCCAGCACTTTGTACCGGCGCTCGTTTGCGAATGACCCATCACTACTGTCCTGATAGGTGAAGTCATCTTTCAGAATTTGTTGAATTTTGTTACAAAAAGATGATTAGCTTGTTATGAGTTGAGTTAAGGAAGAAAATCTGTACCTTGTCAGCATCTATGGATTCGGGTCAGTCTCTGCCAGGATATGTTTTTTTAAGAAGCGCTCTTTTGTGCAGCGCTGTATGTACTTGGCGGTAAATATTACATAATTAAGGTGGGCAAATCATTGATGAGTGCGCCCTGTGTGCGCAATAGATGTGAAGTGATGACACAATGAGCCAGACAAGTACAACTCTACAAAACCTTCTCCATCCTAATTGGATTTGTGCCGAGAATTGTTTTACTAATGGAATTTGTGGGGTTGATCATGGAATAGGTCAAGCGTCATGCCGAGTTCAGCGTAGGATGGATCTCGGGATTCCAATGGGCTGTAACAAAATAAATCATTGCAAAGCAGATAAGCACGAAACAAGATATACAAACCGCAAACACTATAAGCATAAAAGCTAACGAAAGGCCGGCGTCGCAGGTGTATTAGACAGAGAGGACTCTTAATTACTGAGGTATTAGCTTTAAAGGGTAATTACACCTTTAATATAATGTCTTATTTTATTTAAAGTCCTATGACTATGCTAAAAATTGGTAAAAAAAACAAACATCAGTGGGATTTATTATCATTGTTTTTAAAGAAGCATTACAGCAAAACTTCAGTATTGGACCCCATACCTGATTACAACTGCTTAACTGTAGTAGTAGTGTCGATTATGTAAAAACACACGGCTTTAGATTTCTCTTTCCCTGTGCTATCTGTTATCAATCCCATGATGTCTCATCACAACATCACATAGGCAGCTAGATCAATACTATCTTTGCCTGCTAGTGGCAGTTGTAATGTCCCACTGGATGGGTCATCACTAAATTTAGCATTAGTAGTCTCCCGGACAGCTGGAGATTGTTTGGCCACTCTCCAATGTCATCATTAGATAACCTCCTCTCTAAGGTATCAACCACTTAAAAAACTAGAAATATTCACCTCTTCTCCTCTTCATCTTGATCCCGGTGCTGTTCTCCCGTTCTTTGACACACGGGGGATCCCCTAAAAAAAAGTTATAATTAGCAGCCTGTTATCTGCTGCTATATTCGACTGTGTGCCATTAAAGGGTTGTCCAAGAGTTAAAAAAACTCTGCTAGTGGTTGCATGGTTTTATTAAATTAAATAAGCCTCTACTTACCTTTTCTAGTACTAGATGCCTTTTACATCTAAGAATATTGACAGTTATGTTATACAGAACTGTTTCCCCTAAATCCCTTCACATCCAATTCCTTCCCTTCCTAGGTTATGGACATCTGTCTTTTTTTCAACCCTATAAACTATTTAACGATCTACTTACTGCACTTAACTGTACCTTTTACTTACTGTACCTGTGGGCTGTATCTAAAGTAACACCAGAAAGAACTCGGCTTTTTGTGTAACTCAGGGAAATCACAAAAAAGGTTATGGACTTGCCCAATCTGGTTCATCCTTGGTGCAATTTCTAGATACCTGAGGTTAATCTGTACAAACATATTATCCACAATAGATCAACAGAAGGGAAATGCCAGCCATAATATTAATAAAGAAGGTAGACGATTTGGGAATCCCAGACCTGAACGTGCCTTGTCCGAAATGTGTGTTTCATCCCAAAACCAAAGCAAAAGACCTTCTAAACGATGCTCGCTGAACAGTATCGGAACAAGATGTTTCAACATGGGCTGAAAAGTCACTCTTCCAGGAAAAAGCCATTAACCCAAATGAAACATAAGTCAAGAGAAATGTTGAAATGCCAGGAAAAAAACTAATTTTTGGAGACATCTCTGAACTGCTGAAATTAAAATGTAACTTTGGCATAAACTTTTTTTTATCTAGGTATAAACGGCTTGGACAGACTGTGATTGAACTATTCACCAGTCAAAGATATTAAAGATGGCTCTGCTCAACTGTACAAGTCTATACGACCAGCTGAAGATATGAACAGGAAATGGTGTGCTAAATTCAGTAGGTCTATGCAGGTCACTGTTCATATGTATTCAGTCTTTCCTTAGCCTGATCATAAAAGATAAAAGGGGAACACTAATCTTTTTAATCAGAGTTCCCCTTTAAGAATGGGTATGGATCACATAATAAATCTTATATCATTCATACCACTCATGTGTCGCCTCTATACATTTGTACACACTTACATCTAAGTGACTTCACTTTGCAGAGACATTTCTTTGGTTTCACAGTAGTTTTTAACTGCGAAAAGGTCAGAACAAAATCTGAATATCTTAAGGTGAAATAATGTCAGAGTCATTTAAAAAGAAAAATATATATAATAACATGCTCAAAAGGTGCAGGAGAGCCGTATGTATAGAGTGCATCACTTGCAACATTTTGGGTCTTTAAAGGAAACCTACATTTAGAATGGTGGGGTAAGCTGTAGTACGAGAACAGCTCAGGGTGAGCTCAGGTAGCTGGTGCCAGTACTTACTTTCGTTAGTGTTTAAACCGCGGTATCGCAGTTTTAACACTTTTTAAACCAGACCAGAACAGGCTTCGTTGCCTGCGTGCGCACGTATTGTGCGAGCGCCTACATAGGTAGTAGCGGAGATGTTGCGCGCGCACGTCGCGGGCGCGCCGAAGCCTCTCCTGCTCTAAAGTTTAAAAGTGTTAAAACCGCGATACCGCGGTTTATACACTAACGAAAGTAGTACTCGGCACACTCACACCTGAGCTGTTGCTCGGTACTTACACTTACCCTGCCATTCTAATGGTAGTTTTCCTTTAATCTATAGTTTATTCAGGACTAGAAAGAAACTTACTATATATCTTTTGTTGTCCCATTGTACTTATCCAGAACCCCCCCTCACTACTCCTCCCTGTACAATGACTTTATATAGATATCACTGACCAATCATTACATCACTACTGACAATAGATGAGTCACAGCTTATCTCCTCCCCCTCCCTGTACAATGACCTCTATAATATACACTGACCCATCTTACATCACTATACTGTACGACAAATAGATGATGTCACCAGCTTATTCCCTCCCCTCTCCATGTACAATGACTCTATATAGATAACACTGACCCATCATTACATTAATACTGACAATAAATGATGTCACAGCTTGTCTCCTCCCCCCTCCCTGTACATGACCCTATATACATAACACTGAGACCCCATTACATCACTACTGACAATAGATAATGTCACAGCTTATCTCCTCCTCCCTTCCCTGTACATTGACCTCATATGGATAACACTGACCATCAGTACATCACTACTGACAATAGACAATGTCACAGCTACTATCCCCTCCCCCCTCCCTGTACAATGACCTCTATATAGATACCTGACCCATTATTACATCATTACTGACAATAGATGATGTCACAGTTATCTCCTCCCTCCCTGCACAATGACCTCTATATAGATACACTATGACCCATCATTACATCACTACTGACAATAGATGATGTCACAGCTTATCTCCTCCTCCCATGTACATGACCTCTATATAGATAACACTGATCTATTTTCTACATCACTAATGACAATGAGATGGTCACGCTTATCTCCTCCTCCTCCCTGTGCATGACCTCTATATAGATAACACTGACCCTCAATTACATCACTACTAACAATATGATGTAACAGCTTATCTCCTCCTCCCTGTAAATGACTTCTATATATATAACGCTGACCACATCATTCATCAATACTAACAATAGATATGATCACGCTTATCTCCTCCCCTCCCTGTACACATGACTTCTGTATAGATCACAATAACCCATCATTACACACTACTGACAATAGATGATGTCACAGCTTTATCTTCTCCTCCTCCCTGTACAATGACGTCTATATAGATAACACTGACCCATCATTCCATCACTACTGAAATAGATAATGTCACAGCTTATCTCCTCCTCCCTGTACTGTCCTCTATATAGATAACACTGACCCACATTCATCACTACGACAATAGATTAGTCACAGCTTATCTCCTCCCCCTCCCTGTACAATGACCTCTATATAGATAACACTACCACCATCATTACATCACTACTGAACAATGATGATGTCACAGCTTATCTCCTCCCCCTCCCTGTACAATGGCCTCTATAGAGATAACACTGACCCTCTTACTGACAATAGATGATGTCACAGCTTATCTCCTCCCCCTCCCTGTACAATGACCTCTATATAGTTAACACTGACCATCATTACATCACTACTGACAATAGATGATGTCACAGCTTATCTCCTCTCCCGCCTTGTACAATGACCTCTATATAGATAACACTGACCCATCATTACATCACTACTAACAATAGATGATGTCACAGCTTATCTTCTCCTCCTCCCTGTACAATGACCTCTATATAGATAACACTGACCCATCATTACATCACTACTGACAATGATGATGTCACGAGCTATCTTCTCCTCCTCCCTGTACATTACCTCTATATAGATACACTGACCATCATTACTCACTAATGACAATAGATGAGTCACAGCTTTATCCCTCCCCCTCCCTGTACAATGACCTCTATATAGATAACACTGACCCATCATTATACATCATACTGAAAAGATGATGTCTACACTATTCCCTCCCCCTCCATGTACAATGTCCTCTATATAGATAACACCTGACCCATCATACATCATACTGACAATAGATGATGTCACAGCTATCTTCTCCTCTCCCTGTACAATGACCTCTATATAGATAAACACTGACCCATCATTACATCACTGACGGACAATAGAGGTTCACAGCTATCTTCTCCTCCTCTGTACAATGACCTCTATATAGATAACACTGACCCATCATTACATCACTACTGACAATAGATAATGTCACAGCTTATCTCCTCCCTTCCCTGTACAATGACCTCTATATAGATAACACTGACCCATCAGTACATCACTACTGACAATAGACGATGTCACAGCTTATCCCCTCCCCTCCCTGTACAATGACCTCTATATAGATAACACTGACCCATCATTACATCACTACTGACAATAGATGATGTTACAGCTTATCTCCTCCCCCTCCTGTACAATGACCTCTATATAGATAACACTGACCCATCATTACATCACTACTGACAATAGATGATGTCACAGCTTATCTCCTCCTTCCTGTACAATGACCTCTATATAGATAACACTGACCCATCAGTACATCACTACTGACAATAGACGATGTCACAGCTTATCCCTCCCCCTCCCTGTACAATGACCTCTATATAGATACACTGACCCATCATTACATCACTACTGACAATAGATTATGTCACAGCTATCTCCTCCCCCTCCCTGTACAATGACCTCTATATAAGATAACACTGACCCATCATTACATCCTAACTGACAATAGATGATGTCACAGCTTATCTCCTCCCCCTCCCGTACAATGACCTCTATATAGATACACACTGACCCTCTTACACTCACTACTGACAATAGATGATGTCACAGCTTATCTCCTCCTCCCTGTACAATGACCTCTATATAGATAACACTGATCCATTATTACATCACTAATGACAATAGATGATGTCACAGCTTATCTCCTCCCCTCCCTGTGCAATGACCTCTTATAGATAACACTGACCCATCTCTCACTACTGACAAGATGATGTCACAGCTTATCCCTCCCCCTCCCTGTACAATGACCTCTATATAGATAACACTGACCATCATTACATCACTACTAACAATAGATGATGTCACAGCTTATCTCCTCCCCTCCCTGTACAACTGACGTCTATATAGATCACAATAACCCATCATTATCACTACTGACAATAGATGATGTCACAGCTTTCTCTCCTCCCCTGTACAATGACGTCTATATAGATAACACTGACCCATCATTACATCACTAACTGACAGATAGTATGATGTCACAGCTATCCCTCCTCCCTGTACTGTCCCCTATATAGATAACACTGACCCATCATATACATCACTACTGACAATAGATGATGTCACAGCTTATCTCCTCTCCCCGCCTTGTACAATGACCTCTATATAGAAACAACTGACCCTCATTACATCACTACTGACAATAGATGATGTCACGGCTTATCTCCTCCCCCCCTCCTTGTACAATGACCTCTATATGGATAACACTGACCCATCATTACATCACTACTGACAATAGATGATGTCACAGCTATCTTCTCCCTCCTCCCTGTACAATGACCTCTATATAGGAACACTGACCCATCATTACATCACTACTGACATAGATGATGTCACAGCTTATCTCCTCTCCCCCCGTACAATGACTCTAAGATAACACTGACCCATCATTCATCAACTACGGACATATGAGATGATGTCCAGCTTATCTCCCCCCCTCCCTCTACAATGACGTCATATAGATAACGACTCACATCATTGCCTTTTACTGACAATTGATGAGTCAAAGCTTATCTCCTCCCCCTCCCGTAACATGACGTCTATATAGATAACCTGACACATCATTACATCATACTGACAATAGATGATTGTCACAGTCTTATCCTCCCCCCTCCTGTACAAGGACCTCTATAGATTACACTGACGCCATCATTACATCACACTGACAATAGATAATGTCACAGCTTATCTCCTCCCACCATTCTGTTACAATGCCTCTATATAGATAACACTACCCACATTACATCCTACTGACAATAGAGTTACACAGCTTATCTCCCCCATCCCTGTACAATGACCTCTATCAGATAAACACTGACCCATCATTGCATCTTTACTGACAATAGATGATGTCACAGCTTATCTCCTCCCCCTCCCTGTACAATGACCTCTATATAGATAACACTGACTCTTCATTACATCACTAGAGGTCATTGTACAGGGAGGGGGAGGAGATAAGCTGTGACATCATCTATTGTCAGTAGTGATGTAATGATGGGTCAGTGTTATCTATATAGAGGTCATTGTACAGGGAGGGGGAGGAGATAAGCTGTGACATACAATCATCTATTGTCAGTATGATGTAATTGATGTTCGTGGTTATCTATATAGACTGTCATTGTACAGTGTCGGGAGTAGTAAGCTCTGTGATCACATCATTGTCCAGTTAAAGATGGCAATGATGTGTCCATGTTATCTATATAGACGTCATGTTACGGGAGGGGGGAGGAATAAGCTTTGACATCATTGGTCGAAGATATGTGGTCCCAGTGTGATATACGTGATGTAAGGGGGCCGGTGTGGCTCATCCAATGTACGTAGTCTGATGAATGATGGAGTGTCATTGTACAGGGGGAGAGGAATAAGCTGTGACATCATCTATTGTCAGTATGATGTAATGATGGTGCAGTTTTTTATCCTATATAGAGGTCATTGTACAGGAGGAGGACGAAATAGCTGTGACATATCATCTATTGTCAGTATTGATGTATGATGGTCAGTGTTATCCATATAGAGGTCATTGTACAGGGAGGGGAGGAGATAAGCTGTGACATCATCTATTGTCAGTATGATGTATGAGGGTCAGTTGTTATCTATATAGGGTCATTGTACAAGGCGGGGAGAGGAGATAAGCTGTGACATCATCTATTGCCAGTAGTGATTAATGATGGGTCAGTGTTATCTATATAGGGGACATTGTACAGGGGGAGGGATAGCTGTGACATCATCTATTTCAGTAGTGATGTAATGATGGGTCAGTGTTATCTATATAGACGTCATTGTACAGGGAGGAGGAAAGAACTGTGACATCATCTATTGTCATTATGATGAATGAGGGTTATTGTGATCTATATAGACGTCATTGTACATGAGGGGAGGAGATAAGCTGTGACATCATCTATTGTTAGTAGTGATGTATGATGGTCAGTGTATCTATATAGAGGTCATTGTACATGGAGGGGGAGGAGATAGCTGTGACATCTCTATTGTCAGTATGATGTAATGATGGGTCAGTGTTATCTATATAGAGGTCATTGCCAGGGAGGGGAGAGATAAGCTGTGACATCATCTATTGTCATTAGTGATGTAAATGGATCAGTGTTATCTATATAGAGGTCATTGTACAGGGAGGAGGAGATAGCTGTGACATCATCTATGTCAGTAGTGGATGTAATGATGGGTCATTGTTATCTATATATAGAGGTCATTGTAACAGGGAGGGGGAAGAGATAAGCTGTGACATCATCTATTTTCTAGTGGATGTAATGATGGGTCAGTGTTATTATATAGAGGTCATTGTACACGGGAGGGGGAGGAGATAAGCTGTGACATAATCTATTGTCGTAGTGATGTAATGATGGGTCGTGTTATCTATATAGAGGTCATTGTACAGGGAGGGGGAGGGATAAGCTGTGACATCGTCTATTGTCAGTAGTGATGTACTGATGGGTCAGTGTTACTATATAGAGGTCATGTACAGGGAAGGGAGAGATAAGCTGTGACTCATCTATTGTCAGTAGTGATGTAATGATGGGTCAGTGTTATCTATATAGAGGTCATTGTACAGGAGGGGAGGAGATAAGCTGTAACATCATCTATTGTCAGTTTGATGTAATGATGGGTCAGTGTTATCTATATAGAGGTCATTGTACAGGGAGGGGGGAGGGATAAGCTGTGACATCGTCATTGTCAGTAGTGATGTACTGATGGTGTCAGTGTTATCTATATAGAGGTCATTGTACAGGGAAGGAGGAGATAAGCTTACATTATCTATTTCAGTAGTGATGTAATGAGGGTCAGTGTTATCTATATAGAGGTCATTGTACAGGGAGGAGGAGAAGATACTGTGACATCATCTATTGTCGTAGTGATGTAATGAGGGTCGTGTTTTATCTATATAGTCATTGTACAGGAGAGGAGAAGATAGCTGTGACATCATCTATTGTCAGTAGTGATGTAATGATGGGTCAGTGTTATCTATATAGAGGACATTGTACTGGAGGGGGAGGGAATAGCTGTGACATCATCTATTTCAGTATGATGTAATGATGGGTCACGTGTTATCTATAGAGGTCATTGTACAGGGAGGGGGAGGATAAAGCTGTGACATCATCTATTGTCATTAGTGAGTAATGATGGTCAGTGTATCTATATAGAGGTTCATTGTACAGGGAGGAGGAGAGATAGCTGTGACATCATCTATGGTCAGTATTGATGTAATGATGGGTCAGTGTTATCTATATAAGGTCATTGTACAGGAGAGGAGAAGATAAGCTGTGACATCATCTATTGTATTAGTGATGTAATGATGGGTCAGTGTTTATCTATATAGAGGTCATTGTACAAGGCGGGAGAGGAGATAAGCTGTGACATCATCTATTGTCAGTAGTGATGTAATGATGGGTCAGTGTTATCTATATAGAGGTCATTGTACAGGGAGGGGGAGGAGATAAGCTGTGACATCATCTATTGTCAGTAAAGATGGGTCAGTGTTATCTCTATAGAGGCCATTGTACAGGGAGGGGGAGGAGTAAGCTGTGACATCATCATTGTTCAGTAGTGATGTAATGATGGGTCAGTGTTATCTATATAGAGGTCAATTGTACAGGAGGGGGAGGAGATAAGCTGTGACATAATCTATTGTCGTAGTGATGTAATGGATGTCGTGTTATCTATATAGAGGACATGTACAGGGAGGAGGGATAAGCTGTGACATTATCTATTGTCAGTAGTGATGTAATGATGGGTCAGTGTTATCTATATAGACGTCATGTACAGGGAGGAGGAGAAGATAAGCTGTGACATCATCTATTGTCAGTAGTGATGTAATGATGGGTTATTGTGATCTATACTAGACGTCATTGTACAGGGAGGGGAGGAGATAAGCTGTACATCTCTATTGTTGTATGATGTAATTGTGGTCAGCGTATATATATAGAAGTCATTGTACAGGGAGGAGGAGATAAGTCTTGACATCATCTATTGTTAGTAGTGATGTAATGATGGGTCAGTGTTATCTATTAGAGGTCATTGCACAGGGAGGGGAGGAGATAAGCTGTGACATCATCTATTGTCATTAGTGATGTAATAATAGATCAGTGTATCTATATAGAGGTCATTGTACAGGGAGGAGGAGATAAGCTGTGACATCATCTATTGTCAGTAGTGATGTAATGATGGGTCAGTGTTATCTATATAGAGTCTATTTGCAGGGAGGGAGGAGATAACTGTGACATCATCTATTGTCAGTAATGATGTAATAATGGGTCAGGTATATCTATAAGAGGTCATTGTACAGGGGAGGGGGGAGGGGATAAGCTGTGACATTGTCTATTGTCAGTAGTGATGTACTGATGGTCAGTGTTATCTATATAGAGGTCATTGTACAGGGACGGGAGGAGATAAGCTGTGACATTATCTATTGTCAGTAGTGATGTAAGGATGGGTCCAGTGTTTTATGTAGATAGGTCATTGTACAGGGAGGGGGAGGAGATAAGCTGTGAAGCTCATTTATTGTCAGTATTAATGTAATGATGGGTCAGTGTTATCTATATAGAGGTCATTGTACATGGAGGGGGAGGAATAAGCTGGTACAGTATCTATTGTCAAGTATGTGATGTAATGATGGGTCAGTGTTATCTATATAGAGGTCATTGTACAGGGAGGGGGAGGAATAAGCTGTGACATCATCTATTGTCAGTAGTGATGTAATGATTGGTCAGTGATATCTATATAAAGTCATTGTACAGGGAGGTGTAGTGGGGGGGTTCTGTAAGTACAATGGACAAAAAAGATATAGTAAGTTTCTTTCTAGTCCTGAATAACACTAGATTAAAGGAAACTACCATTAGAATGGCAGGGTAAGTGTAAGTACCGAGCACCAGCTCAGGTGAGCTGTGCCGAACTACTTTCGTTAGTGTTTAAACCGCGGTATCGCGGTTTTAACACTTTTAAACTTTAGAGCAGGAGAGGCTTCGGCGCTGCACGCGACGTGCGCGCGCAACATCTCCGTCTACTTCTATGTAGGCGCTCGCACAATCGTGCGCACGCAGGCACCGAAGCCTGTTCTGGTCTGAGTTTAAAAAGTGTTAAAACTGCGATACCGCGGTTTATAACACTAACGAAAGTAAGTACTGGCACCAGCTCACCTGAGCTCACCCTGAGCTGGTCTCGGTACTACAGCTTACCCCTACCATTCTAAATGGTAGGTTTCCTTTAAAGACCCAAAATGTTGCAAGTGATGCACTCTATACATACGGCTCTCCTGCACCTTTTGAGCATGTTATTATAATATTTTTCTTTTTAAATGACTCTGACATTATTTCACCATAAGATATTCAGATTTTGTTCCTGACCTTTTCGCATGTAAAAACTACTGTGAAACCAAAGAATGTCTCTGCAAAGTAAGTCACTGTAGATGTAAATGTGTACAAATGTATAGAGGCGACACATGAGTGGTATGAATGATATAAGATTTATTATGTGACCCATACCATTCTTAAAGGGGAACTCTGATTAAAAAGATTAGTGTTCCCCTTTTATCCTTTTATGATCAGGCTAAGGAAAGACTGAATACATATGAACAGTGACCTGCATAGACCTTACTGAATTTAGCACACCATTTCCTGTTCATCTCTCAGCTGGTCTGTATAGACTTGTACAGTTGAGCAGAGCCACTTTAATATCTTTAGACTGTGAATATGTCAATCACAGGTTCTGCCAAGCCTTTTATACCTAGATAAAAAAAAGTTTATCGCCAAAGTTACATTTTAATTTCAGCAGTTCAGAGATTCTCCAAAAATAGTTTTTTTCCTGTGCATTTCAACATTTATCTGCTGACTTATGTTTCATTTGGGTTAATGGCTTTTGCCTGGAAGAGTGACTTTTCAGCCCATGTTGAAACATCTTGTTCCGATACTGTTCAGAGCCAGTATCTTAGAAGGTCTTTTGCTTTGGTTTTGGGATGAAACACACATTTCGGACAAGGCACGTTCAGGTCTGGGATTCCCAAATCCTCTCCTTCTTATTAATATTATGGCTGGCATTTCCCTTCTGTTTGTACTTGTGTAATAATTGTTTGTACAGATTAACCTCAGGTATCTAGAAATTGCACCAAGGATGAACCAGATTGGGCAAGTCCATAATTCCTTTTGTGATTTCCCTGATGTTACACAAAAAAGCCGAGTTCTTCTGGTTTTATTAGATACAGCCCACAGGTACAGTAAGTAAAAGGTACAGTTAAGTGCAGTAAGTAGATCGTTAAATAGTTTATAGGGTTGAAAAAAAGACAGATGTCCATCAACCTAGGAAGGGAAGGAATTGGATGTGAAGGGATTTAGGGGAAACAGTTCTGTATAACTAACTGTCAATATTCTTAGATGTAAAAGGCATCTGTACTAGAAAAGTAAGTAGAGGCTTATTTAATTTAATAAAACCATGCAACCCACTAGCAGAGTTTTTTTAAACTCTTGGACAACCCTTTAATGGCACACAGTCGAATATAGCAGCAGATAACAGGCTGCTAATTATAACTTTTTTTTAGGTGATCCCCAGTGTGTCAAAGCGGAGAACAGCACCGGATCAAGATGAAGAGGAGCAGAGGTGAATATTTCTAGTTTTTTAAGTGGTTGATTACCTTAGAGAGGATGGTTATCTAATGATGACATTGGAGAGCGGGCCAAACAATCTCCAGCTGTCCGGAGACTACTAATGCTAAATTTAGTGATGACCCATCCAGTGGGACATTACAACTGCCCTAGCAGGCAAAGATAGTATTGATCTAGCTGCCTATGTGATGTTGTGATGAGACATCATGGTGATTGATAACAGATAGCACAGGGAAAGAGAAATCTAAAGCCGTGTGTTTTCATAATCGCACTACTACTACAGTTATATGCTTGTAATCAGGTATGGGGTCCAATACTGAAGTTTTGCTGTAATGCTTCTTTAAAAACAATGATAATAAATCCCACTGATGTTTGTTTTTTTTACCAATTTTTAGGCATAGTATAGGACTTTAAATAATAAGACATTATATTAAAGGTGTAATTACCCTTTAAAAGCTAATACCTCAGTAATTAAGAGTCCTCTCTGTCTAATACACCTGCGACGCCGGCCGTTCGTTAGCTTTTATGCTTAAGTGTTGCTCTGCGTTTGTATTAACTTGT
The DNA here is from genome assembly GCA_019512145.1 of Engystomops pustulosus. Lineage (NCBI taxonomy): Eukaryota > Metazoa > Chordata > Amphibia > Anura > Leptodactylidae > Engystomops > Engystomops pustulosus. The sequence continues at coordinate 209,186,011 of CM033644.1, forward strand.
TTTCGTGCTTATCTGCTTTGCACATGATTTATTTTGTTACAGCCCATTGGAATCCCAGATCCATCCTACGCTGAACTCGACATGACGTTGACCTATTTCCATGATCAACCCCACAAATTCCATTAGTAAAACAATTCTCGGCACAAATCCAATTAGGATGGAGAAGGTTTTGTAGAGTTGTACTTGTCTGGCTCATTGTGTCATCACTTACACATCTATTGCGCACAGGGCGCACTCATCAATGATTTGCCCACCTTAATTATGTAATATTTACCGCCAAGTACATACAGCGCTGCACAAAGAGACGCTTCAAAAAAAATTCATATCATGGCAGAGACTGACGCCGAATCCATAGATGGCTGACAAAGGTACAGATTTTCTCTCCTTAACTCAACTCATAACAACGATAACATCTTTTTGTAACAAAATTCCACCAAATTCCTGAAGATGGGACTTCACCTATCAGGACAGTAGTGATGGGTCATTCGCAAACGAGCGCGGTACAAAGTGCTGGCTCTTTCGAGTGAACGAAGGGGTCAGCTCCCTTCAGTGAGCTGACACACTCAACTTAACCCCACCCCTATCGGCTCACCACGCCCCTTAACCCAATAAAATATGGTTTAAACAGTAGAGTGGAGTGGGGCGGCTGGATTGACTGAGTATCCTGTTATATTTAATAGGGAGCCGTTCAAGAGCCAGGAGCCGACTCTTTTAGTGAGCTGAGCCTAATGACCAGCTCACTAAGAGAAGCTGAAATCCCATCACTACAGGACTGCCATCAGATTTCAGGCCACATAGTCAATAGTTATGCCCTTCCCATATCTGCACACATTGTTACTCCATTACTGATCATACTATCCAGACAGGAAGGTGGCATCTAACATCTCATCATGTACAGATCACGTTACAACTTCTGGCCATTTCATAATTCATAATTTGTTCCCATAGGTCCACACTGCACTCCTAAAATATCACTCTATAGAAAACAACACTGTGATCCTAAATAATATATATACTTTTCCTATCACAATACAACCCCACTGTGCCATGCCCTATAAATATACTTGGTTGCGGGTTGCTTTTTCTAATCCGGCCATAAGCCATAGATGTTGCTGTGAAATGCTGCCGAGCAGCCATCTGGCATTTCCACCTCTATAAGCTAGGCATGGCTGTGATTGGCCCGGGGTGACTATCTGGCCAATCACAGTCTTGCCTAGTTCTAGGGGTGTAAAACTCATGCTCATTGCATAATTTTAAAGCCTTTCTTGTAAAAACTGGGCAAAAGAAGCAAAAAGAGAGCAGACCCTCCATAGAAGACAACACACCAGTATGTCAGTGTGCCGGTTTACAGTGCTTGATCTGGTGGTAGAGTCCTTTAAGGAAATCTCCTCATCAAAATCCTACTAATATGATAATTAGGGGTGTTAACGACGTCTGCAGTGTAGTAGCTGCAAAGGCTGATACTCTCTGGATGAGCACTCCCCCCCGCTCCCACTATGTGCTCCCTGCTGCGGAGATCACAGGCAGAATGGGAGGAAGAGAATCCTGAGGAAGTAGGGTGAAATACCAGCCTGCACCCTGAAACACGCCCACCGGTTCCCTATAGCTTATTAGCTATAATGTAAATTTGGTGACTTTAAAAAGAAGAAGGCCATGGATAACAGATATAAGAAAATCACCCCAAGTCCCGTGACTGCCTGGATCTATGAGTAATTGCCCTGGTTTATCAGATGGATTTTTTTGATGGTAGACATCTACCACCAGGATGAAGGATTGCTAAATTAAAAAACAATGACATTGGTGTGTAGCCCCCTCTGTCGGATCTGCCCTTCTTTTAGCTTCTTATTCCCTGGATTTTACAAAAAAAAGCTTTGAAAATTATGCAAACGAGCTTAAGGGACTCCAGGGCATAAAAGCTAAAAGAAGAATGGATCTTACCAGAGCGGTGGCACACCAGTTATGTCAGTGTGTTGGTGACAATCTTTCATCCTGGTGGAAGATGTCCTTTCACTTCAGGCGGGAGGGGATTTTTAGACATGTAAAATCTATGGAGGAATCTGCCTTGTGAAACGTATCCTAAGACTCCTGTGTTCTGGTGAGACCATACTCTTTCATGTCCGCACGTTATTCTCTGTTTTGTACGTCTCCAGTGTCGCAAAATGACAGCAAGCACAGATATTAAAAAATTGTGAAGAAAACTTGTATCATTTCTTATTGTAAAGGTAGACTTTTTATTCCACAAAAGAGAACATTGATTTTTTTGAGAATAGAAAATCGCCTTTAAGCCGTTTTCTGGTTGTGCGGCACTGTCCTTTATACGTCAATCATATATTTCAATCAGTCACGTCTCATGCGCAGCAGATGGTGGGGAGGGGTTTCTATTCTGCAGACATCATGGGGAAGTAATCATGTAGTGGCTTCTCCGAATCCCTATCCATGGGGGACTGTACGCATGTCACTCGGCCTATATCTGTGTGCCTGTATTTGAGTTCCGCATGTCACTGTGCATTAAGAAGGTGACAGGCGCCTAGTAACATAGAGCACCATGCAAGCGCTTCAGCAATCGCTTCCATAATACGAAAGGGCAGCCATCAAAACCATCACAGGGGGGATGGACTCCCACGTGTCAGGATATGCATTCCGGAAGTTTCAACTTCATTCCGGTGTTCTGGCCTCTGTGGGGGACATTTAGCCTGGTCTTGTTTGATACATTTACCATCAAAATCCATCCTGATAAACCAGGGACATTACTCATAGATCCGGACCGTGACTGTAGTAATCTTTCTTAATTTGTTATCCATGGCAACTTCTAAATTATGCTAATGAGCCAAAAGGACTCCTGGGGCATTACCAGAGCCCCTACGTGCGTCAGCTTCAAATGCTGATACCTTGCTCGGGAGTGGATTATTTGAGCAAAAATTTGCAACTTTTAACCCATAACACAATAGTCGATCCTAAAGATATATCAGGCACAACACTTAAAACTCTTTATACCACTTACTAGGCAACATTTTTTAGCTAATTTTTAAAAAGTCTTTTAAATTAATGACCCTCTGTATGGTTAGAATAGTAATACCATTGTCATATATATATATATATATGATAACTTATGGAAAGTTATTCAGACCCTTTAAATTCTAATCATTGTTTCACTGCAGGCAATTAGTAAGATCAAAAAGTTATTCGTTTGCTCATTAACGTACATCTCTGCCCCCATCTTGACAAAAAAACTGAAACGTAGATATTTTTTCGAATGTATCAAACAAGAAAAACTGAAATCTGAAATATCACATGGGTATTCAGCCCCTGGTGATAAGGTATTCGGCGCCCTTGCTCAGTATTGATTAGAAGAACTTTGGAGCTGTGCAGTCGGACTCTTTGGAAAGATGCTTACAAGTTACTGACAATAGATGATGTCACAGCTTATCTCCTCCCCCTCCCTGTATAATGACTTCTATATAGATATCACTATACAATGACCCCACTGAAAATACAGTATATAAAAAGAGTGTAGGAAAATTGAAACATTTTTATATCTTGTTTAACTCAACCAAAACTGACATGTTTCTTCTCTCTGTTACTTGGGTTTTCCTGAAGAAATACATGTAAAGAAATCGCCAGAACAGTAATTTATCTCTTATGGCAAGTAGTTCATTTCTATCAGTACGGAAAGATTGCGGAGCCTCGGGGGTCGTATTCTTTACTCGAGATGGCAGACATTTCTATTGTCCATCAGCCGCCATGGTCACAATGGATAGAAGGGAAATAGCAGCCACGGAAACATCTTTAATTTATCATGAAATTATTGCCTTTTGAGTGGTGCAAGTAATAAGTGACTTTCTACTGATTCTTTATCTTCTTCATCTCGGTTAGTGGGATGATTTAGACTGTAATCTGTGGGGTTAGCCTTCTCTGAGTGATAAATGGCTTTCTAATTGTAGGGCTGTAACTTCTCTGCAACCAACTTTCTATGGAAAGCGAAGTGGGTAAACTGAAGATGTTGTTACAGAGCGAAATGATGGGCTATTAGATGTGTATTTTGCCCCTGTGTTATAATTATAGGTTATTGGATGAGGAATAATGAGAATATTGGTGTCTAGTAGACAATGTCAGGACGCAGAAGGGGTTTGTTTAATTTTGCAACAATTTTTTAGCTGCTGTCAATTAGCTTTAAAATAAAAATCTTTGGTGTTTACAGCTTCTATACAGATCAACAGAGGTGTACATCCAGAACTTGACTAGTTTGGCCCACTGTGCACCTAAATGGTTGACATTGGGGCACATTTACTTACCTGGTCCCTTGGAGTTCCCGAAAGTGCATTGTCTCTCCGGAATGCACTGTGCCGCGATTCACTTAGATTGTGCACCCGATTTCCTGCATCTGTCGCTTCCCCGCTCAGGTCTGCGGAGTTCACCATCTTCCTGCATGTAGGTGCTTGGCTTGTGACACAATTTTGAAGTTAAATCCTGCGGTTTTTCCGTCGGTTCATTCCGCAGGATTGTCCGACAGCCCGCCCCTCGATTTGTGTTGCATGAAAGCCGGCGCGACTGTGCCAAAATCCAATCACATGTGCCAAAAACCCCTTTTAAATCCCTGTCCCAAAATGGAAATCGTCGGGATGTCCCACGAAAGTGCTGTCCGTGGGGCCCTTAGTAAATGAATCCCATTGTGTTACTTCTAAGGTCAAGTGACCCTTTGAGTATCTACCCTTTAACTCCTGAACAGTGATATGGACTTCACTGTGACAGGGTTACCAGATTTCTACATCTTGGAGTAAAACTACTGTAGGGGGTTAGTTGGCTCAGGCAAGTGAAGACATACCAAACAGGGTATGGCCAGGAACAAGCCAGGGTCAAGGAAAGTAGAGTTAAGGAACTGGTCAAGTTTACCACGGGCAGCATAAATTAGAGGTCAAGTCTAAACAGGGCAGAAAGAATGAATTGAAACGGAGTTGTTAAACGAGTCAAGTCAAGGTTTGGAACAGCAGAAATCGAAAGCATAATATCTGGCAACTAAAGGAATTTAAGCAGTGCAGAACGGAGTTGATTAAACAAGCCAAGAACAGACAGAATAGAACAATAACAAATTGGAAAGGGCGATATCTGGCCCCTCATGTGATCAGAGAATGGCAAGGAACAAGCTAGGGTCAGGAAAATTGAAGTTCCTAGTGATCAGGGAATGGCCAGAAACAAGTCAAGGTCTGGAAAGGTTCTAGTAGAGTTGAGGAACAGGTCAATGTTTAAGGTGAGCAGCACAGATAAGAGGTCAGGTCAAGGCAAGAGGTTGAACAGGGCAGAAAGAAGAATCAGGAACGGAGTTGTTAAACAAGTCAAGGTTCGGAACAGCAGAAATCGGAAGCAGAACATGTGGCACTTCATCTGATCTCTCAGATATCTATCAGAGTTAAGGAATAGGTCAAAGCTTAGGATGTACAGCACAGTCCTGTACTAAATACAAATAAGTCCTGGAATATCCCTTTAAGGCATATGGTTTATAAGGAATATAATAGGGAATATGAAATAGAGACAACAGATTGTAGGATCGTGGGTGGTAATACAATACTGGAATAACAGGTAAATCTTATGTATTCTAGTATTTACTGACATGGGCTAATGTAAAAAAAAAGTTTAAATAAAAGTTATACTGGAAAGCAGTAATTCCATTTTTATAACCTAAAAAATACCAAAAAAACATCCTACAGTCTGTGTATAAATAAAAAAGAAGATGAAAAACAATGATTATCGAGCGCGCACAGTTGGGGGACTTCTTCCGTACACAAATCCACAGCACTAAGTTTCCAGGCGGCGCGGGCGCACATAATTATGCAACAGGCAGAAGAACTTTCATAGCATGTAAAGAGACCCGGAGGGAACGTTCTGAGATATACATGCCATAAATATTTTACCCAAATAAATAACAAATCCGCACCTTGATCTATTATTCGATAACCATCCTCCTCGCAATTGCTACATCTCTCCTTGACAGTTCCCAAGAAGATAAGAGACTGCGCTGAGACGGCTCAATTATTGAACAGAAGCACAAGTACAGGTGTATGCTGAGGATATGTGCGACATATGTAACATAACAGGAGGATCATGGAAGGAGCTGGACCTATGAGCTTCCCGAACAAATCTTATTTGGAGAAGATCTGTCATCGGAATCATCGTTCAGGCAGTAAAATGTGTGGGACTGTCTCTTCTCCCATAAAAAGTTAGTGCCATTTGTTGTATTGTTGCAATAATAACTTACACCAGGTTTACAATTTATGAGTCTGTTGTTTTCATGAGGAGAGTTGTCCAACTACTAAGACCACCACCAGTGTTGGACTGGCCCACCAGAAAACCAGAGGATCCTCCGGTGGGCCTTGGTTCAAACCAATAATGAACCTCAGAGGTCCAGCTGAAAACAACCCATTTTGTAGACTGCTAAAGTCTATTTCCTGGGGGATGATGAAGGGTGTGGGACACAGATTAATTTTCTCTGCTGGACCTATGGAACCCCATTCCGACACTGACCAACACCAATCATGAAAATGTCCCTTTGAGCGATTAAGCATTGGTTATACATTCACACATTTTGCATGGCATGTACACCAGTTTTCTGGCATAGAAGGATCGAAAAAGTAGCAATTGCTAACATTCAGCCAGGAATTGCGACTCCCCGCCACCCTCACACCAATTGGGTTAACTATAGCCGACGCCAACTTTTTGGCATAGGTTCTAAAGCGCCAGCTCTGGATCAGTTTCCTTATATGACTTTTCAGGTCAGATAACCTTCAGGTGATGAGCCAGTACAATTTAGGCTACATTCACACGATGTATGCCCGCCGTACCGTAGTACGGCGGGCATACATTGGCGCTGCGGAGAGGAGAAGGGGATGAGCCCTGCTCACCCCCGCCCCTCTCCATAGGAAGATACAGCGCACGGCGCCGTATCACGGGAAAAGATAGGACATCTATAGGACATCTATAGGACTATCTTTTCCCGGGGTACAGAGCGGTACGGTGCCGCACGTGTGCTGCACCGTACCGCTCCCGTACAGGGCCGTGAGCCCATAGAAGTGTATGGGGGACGTATATCGGCCGTACATACGTCGGTCGTATATACGTCCTCCATACATGTGTGTGAATGTAGCCTTAGTGTTCTTCATCAATCAGAGGAAGGATATTAGGAAGAACATTTGTCCCATCTAAAGGGTCGGAGTGACATTTACCTAATAAACCTTACATGTCTTCCGGTGTTAGGGGGCGGCAATCTGGGCATTTACTCAGGGCCCACTGTCCTAAAGGGGCCCCCTGTATGTGGACTTTTGTGGGCAGTGGATGTATTGCTCTTTTAATACCCCTCGGGTATTAATTATCCTCCAGTCCCATATTACAGATACTTACCTACTACTGTGTGAAACTACAAAGTGTTATAATTGTGCTGGGCTAAAGGAGCCTCTTACTGACTGTGACTGTTCATAAAGTAGTTTTTTGGGGGGTCTCACTTTTAGTTTTGCCCACGGCCCCACTTTGTCTAAAACCGGCCCTGCATGTCTCCTCAACTGAGCCCTCTCCATACTAGCAGTAACTACTATATAACCCGCCATCAACACCCAGGATCTGTCCTGATATCCGTGCTTTGGTCAAATACAATGCCCTGTAAATAAGATTGTTGCCCCCTATGACATCATGTTGGGTACGTCAATCTGCCCAGAGGCTCCAATGGCTGTTACCGAATGATCTGTAATGGACCCTGTGGAAAGCAGTTGTATTGCAGTATTTTATATAGGAAATCAGACTCCCCCAGGGCTCAAATACCACATTAGGGACCCAAGGCCACCACTAGTTGGCAAATTAAGTGGCCCCTTCCCTCATGCACGTTAGCTTCCCATCTTAATCTACTATCACATATTGGAAACATGTGTTTACGACTATCATGGGTTTTAAATAATGTGTGCGTTCCCCGACCTTCTAGAGTTTTTTAATGGTGTGACATTTAGAGCACGAAAACAGTAATATAATAATACCTATTACACACAAACTATAGCAGAACTAAGTGTGTTACATGGGGACATCAGTGTCCTATATAGGGACGGACCTATAACGGAAATTTGAATTGTCAAAAATTTGGCACAAAGTAGCAGAATGGCTGCCGGAGTTACCACGTCAATAATTCTGCAGCTTTCTGGATTCTGGGGTGTATGAACCACTTTCCCTTTTGATCCAGTTTATATTTTGAACATCCCTCATGGGACTGTTGCCGGAGTATTTAGGGTTTTTTGGCCACAATATACTTTGCACAAGTCCTTTAAAAAGTCATCGACCATATATGGGGAAATTTGATTCATCGGCCACCAATGGCAGACAGGACTCTCAGTTTTATGCACTTCAATATGTTGTTTAGGAGGCCAGAAGGAGGGGAGGGCTGATTATATGATCACCTCTTCTCCAGACCCCCATATCCCATCTGTAGCCCACCACCATACATATCACCATCCACACTTCCTGCTTAGCTAAAAAAAGAAAACAAACATCTACTTTTCCTATGACTAAGAATAATTGTGTGTTATAACTTAACTTGCACCCAGACAGAATCCTCTGTGTAGTCCCAGGGGTTGGGCTTTGGTTTAGATGCATTTAAAAAAAACAACATGTAACTTGTCTGTACTGCAGACTTCTCAGAGCTAGGCCCCCACTTTTGTGCTCCTGTACAGAGCTGTAGAGGTGGGGGCTGAGAGCTGAGGAGTCTGCAGCACAGACAAGTTACATGTTGTTTTTTTAAATGCATCTAAACCAAAGCCCAACCCCTGGGACTACACAGAGGATTCTGTCTGGGTGCAAGGTAAGTTATAACACACATTAATATTGTAATACAAATGCTTAGAGAAAGCAGAAATGCATATGTGCCCTTCAGCTGTAATGGGCTTCTGTAACCTGCCTTTAGTGAAAATGAGGTCCCTGGTGATGGGTACCCTTTAAATCTGCAGCATTGTCTGTATTTATCTGTAAAGTAAGTTTGGCTCTAATCCAATATCTAGAAAATAAGTAAGAACATTAAAAAAATGGACAATAGACCTGTGTTTTTTAAAATAATTAATCATTTTTAGTTTTTCTTTTCCACCGTATTATATAATATGACAATAACAACTGTGACCATCTGCTCATCTAGGAGGTGAAAATCACACAGGTCACCATCCCGGCGATGGTCATGTCTGAAAGATTCCACAAGACTCAAGCGTTTTCAGGTGTTAATAGGGAACATAAGGATTTCCAGCGCGTTTCTCTCCATGATCATCTGCTCCGCGCTCATACATCATGTACACTGAGCTGTGACTGACTACAAGGGGAGACTCTCCAGCTCCCAGTATAGGTGATAGTTATGTAGGGGAAAAGAAACAAATCAGATTGTCTAGGGTTAATATCTCCAGTGTAAAACTGAAAATAAAATCCTCAAGATAAATAAAAAATTCACAGAAAAATAATAATATTATGTTACAGATGAATCAATCAATAAATGGTCTAGTCTGCCGTCCACTATGTAATGTTACAGGACAATACCCTGATAAGTGACTACATACAGCCAGGGTCTCATCTGATAAGTTAGGAAATATTAGTACAATAATTAGGTTTATTAATGGTTAAGCAGATAACATGCACAGTACAGTGTAATACACACAGTGATGTCACAGTACAGTGTAATTTAACACACAGTGATGTCACAGTACAGGGATAATACACACAGTGATGTCATCGCTGTGTTTATTATCCCTGTACTGTGACATCATGTGTGTATTGTCCTTGTCTGTGACGGGCACTGTGTGTATTATCTCTGTACTGTGACATCACTGTTGTATTATCTCCTGTACTGTGACATCACTGTGTGATTATCTCTGTACTGTGACATCACTGTGGTGTATTATCCTTGTACTGATGACATCACTGTGTGTATTATCCGTACTGTGACATCACTGTGTGTATTCCCTGTACTGTGACATCACTGTGTTATTATCGTACTGTGACATCACTGTGTGTATTATCTGCTGTACTGTGCCATCACTGTGTGGTATTATCTGTGTAACATGTGACTCTCACTGTGTGTATTATCTCTGTACTGTGACCTCACTGTGGGTGTATTATCCTGTACTGTGACATCACTGTGTGTATTATCTCTGTACTTGGACATCACTGTGGTGTATGTATCCCTTACTGTGACATCACTGTGTGTATTACTCGGTACTGTGTGACATCACTGTGTTGTATTATATCGTGTACTCTGACATCACTGTGTGTATCCCTGTACTGTGACATCACTGTGTGTATTTCCGTACTGTGACATCACTGTGGTATACCTGTCTGTGACATCACGTGTGTATACACTGTACTGTGCATGTATCATGCTTACCATTAATAACCTAATTATTGTACTAATATTCCTAACTCATCAGATGAGACCCTGGCGTATGTAGTCACTTATCACGGGTATTGTCCTGTACATTACATGTGGAGACGGCAGACTAGACATTTATTGATTGATTCATCTGTAACATAATATATTATTTTTCTTGTGAATTTTTATTTATCTTGAGGATTTTTTTTCAGTTTTACACTGGAGATATTAACCCTAGACAATCTGATTTGGTTAGATTCAAAGCAAGCACAGATAAGAGGTCAGGTCAAGGAAAGAGGTTGAACAGGCAGAAAGAAGAATAGGAACGGAGTTGTTAAACAAGTCAAGGGTGGAAAACAAGAAATCGGAAGCAGAACATGTGGCACTATCTGATCTCTCAGATATCTATCAGAGTTAGGAATAGGTCAAAGCTTAGGATGTACAGCACAGTCCTGTTACTAAATACAAATAAGTCCTGGAATATCCCTTAAGGCATATGGTTTATAAGGAATATAATAGGGAATATGAAATAAGAGACAACAGATGTAGGATCGTGGGTGTAATACACATACTGGAATAACAGGTAATCTTAGTATTCTAGTATTTACTGACATGGGCTAATGTAAAAAAAAAGTTTTAAATAAAAGTATACGGAAAGCAGTAATTCCATTTTTATAACCTAAAAATACCAAAAAAACATCACCGTCTGTGTATAATAAAAAAGAAGATGAAAAACAATGATTATCGAGGCGGCACAGTGGGGGACTTCTTCCGTACACAAATCCACAGCACTAAGTTTTCCAGGCGGCGCGGGCGACATAATTATGCAACAGGGAAGAAGAACTTTCATAGCATGTAAAGAGACCGGAGGGGACTTTCTGAGATATACATGCCATAAATATTTTACCCAAATAAATAACAAATCCGCACCTTGATCTATTATTCGATAAACCATCCTCCTCGCAATTGCTACATCTATCTTGACAGTTCCCAAGAAGATAAGAGACTGCGCTGAGACGGCTAATTATGAACAGAAGCACAAGTACAGGTGTATGCTGAGGATGATTGTGCGACATATGTAACATAACAGGAGGATCATGGAAGGAGCTGGCCTATGAGCTTCCCGAACAAATCTTATTGGAGAAGAATCTGTCATCGGAATCATCGTTCAGGAAGTAAAATGTGTGGGACTGTCTTCTCCCATAAAAAGTTAGTGCCATTTGTTGTATTGTTGCAATAATAACTTACACCAGGTTTACAAATTATGAGTCTGTTGTTTTCATGAGGAGAGTTGTCAAATACTAAGACCACCACCAGTGTTGGACTGGCCCACCAGAAAACCAGAGGATTCCTCGGTGGGCCTTGGTTCAACCCAATAATGAACCGCAGGGAGGTCCAGCTGGAAAACAACCCATTTTGTAGACTGCTAAAGTCTATTTCCTGGGGGATGATGAAGGGTGTGGGACACAGATTAATTTCTCTTGCTGGACCTTGGAACCCCATTCCGACACTGACCAACACCAATCATGAAAATGTCCTTTGAGCGATTAAGCATTGGTTAACATTCACACATTTTGCATGGCATGGTACACCAGTTTTCTGGCATAGAAGGATCGAAAAGTAGCAATTGCTAACATTCAGCCAGGAATTGCGACTCCCCGCCACCCTCAACCAATTGGGTTAACTATAGCCGACGCCAACTTTTGGCATAGGTTTAAAGCGCCAGCTCTGGATCAGTTTCCTTATAGACTTTCAGGTCAGATAACCTTCAGGTGATGAGCCAGTACAATTTAGGCTACATTCACACGATGTATGCCCGCCGTACCGTAGTACGGCGGGCATACATTGGCGCTGCGGAGAGGAGAAGGGGATGAGACATGCCTCCACCCCGCCCCTCTCCATAGGAAGATACAGCGCACGGCGCCGTATCACGGGAAAAGATAGGACTCTATAGGACATTATAGGACTATCTTTCCCGGGTTACAGAGCGGTACGGTGCCGCACGTGTGCTGCACCGTACCGTCCGTACAGGGCCGTGAGCCCATAGAAGTGTATGGGGACGTATATCGGCGTACATACGTCGGTCGTATATACGTCCTCCATACAGTGTGTGAATGTAGCCTTAGGTTCTTCATCAATCAGAGGAAGGATATTAGGAAGACATTTGTCCATCTAAAGGGTCGGGAGTGGACATACTAATAAACCTTACATGTCTTCCGGTGTTAGGGGGGCGGCAATCTGGGCATTTACTCAGGGGCCCACTGTCCTAAAGGGGCCCCCTGATGTGGACTTTGTGGGAGTGGATGTATTGCTCTTTTAATACCCTCGGGTATTAATTATCCTCCAGTCCATATTACAGATACTACACTACTACTGTGTGAAACTACAAGTGTATAATGTGCTGCTAAAGGAGCCTCTTACTGACTGGGACTGTCATAAAGTAGTTTTTTGGGGGGTCTCACTTTTAGTTTTGCCCACGCCCCACTTTGTCTAAAACCGGCCTGCATGTCTCCTCAATGAGCCCTCTCCATACTAGCAGTAACTACTATAACCCGCCATCAACACCCAGGATCTGTCCTGATATCCGTGCTTTGGTCAAATACAATGCCCTGTAAATAAGATTGTTGCCCCCTATGACATCATGTTGGGGTAACGTCAATCTGCCAGAGGCTCCAATGGCTGTTACCGAATGATTCTGTAATGGACCCTGTGGAAGCAGTTGTATTGCAGTATTTTTATAGGAAATCAATCCCCCAGGGCTCAAATACCACATTAGGGACCAAGGCCACCACTAGTTGGCAAATTAAGTGGCCCCTTCCTCATGACGTTAGCTTCCCTCTTAATCTACTATCACATATTGGAAACAGTGTTTACGACTATCATGGGTTTTAAATAATGTGGCGTTCCCCGACCTTCTGAGTTTTTTAATGGTGTGGACATTAGAGCACGAAAACAGTAATATAATAATCTATTACACCACAAACTATAGCAGAACTAAGTGTGTTACATGGGACATCAGTGTCCTATATAGGGACGGACCTATAACGGAAATTTGAATTGTCAAAAATTTGGCACAAAGTAGCAGAATGGCTGCCGGAGTTACCACGTCATAATTCTGCAGCTTTCTGGATTCTGGGGTGTATGAACCACTTCACTTTTGATCCAGTTATATTTTGAACACATCTCAGGGACTGTTGCCGGAGTATTTAGGGTTTTGTGCAAATATACTTTGCACAAGTCCTTTAAAAAGTCATGACCATATAGGGGAAATTTGATTCATCGGCCACCAATGGCGACAGGACTCTCAGTTTTATGCACTTCAATATGTGTTTAGGAGGCCAGAGGAGGGGAGGGCTGATATATGATCACCTCTTCTCCAGACCCCCATATCCCATCTGTAGCCCACCAACATACATATCACCATCCACACTTCCTGTTAGCTAAAAAAGAAAAAAAACATCTACTTTTCCTAGACTAAGATAATTTGGTGTTATAACTTAACTTGCCACCAGACAGAATCCTCTGTGTGAGTCCCAGGGGTTGGGCTTGGTTTAGATGCATTTAAAAAAAACAAACATGTAACTGTCTGTACTGCCGACTTCTCAGAGCTAGGCCCCCATTTGTGCTCCTGTACAGGCTGTAGGGTGGGGGCTGAGCTGAGGAGTCTGCAGCACAGACAAGTTACATGTTGTTTTTTTAAATGCATTAAACCAAGCCCAACCCCTGGGACTACACAGAGGATTCTGTCGGGTGCAAGGTAAGTTATAACACACATTAATATTGTAATACAAATGCTTAGAGAAAGCAGAATGCATAGTGCCCTCAGCTGTAATGGGTTCTGTAACCTGCCTTTAGTGAAAATGAGGTCCCTGGTGATGGGTACCCTTTAAATCTGCAGCATTGTCTGTATTTATCTGTAAAGTAAGTTTGGCTTAATCCAATATCTAGAAAATAAGTAAGAACATTAAAAAAATGGACACTAGACCTGTGTTTTTAAAATAATTAATCATTTTAGTTTTTCTTTCCACCGTATTATATAATATGACAAAACAAAACTGTGACCATCTGACTCATCTAGGAGGTGAAAATCAAACAGGTCACCATCCCGGCGATGGTCATGTCTGAAAGATTCCACAAGACTCAAGCGTTTTCAGGTGTTAATAGGAACATAAGGATTTCCAGCGCGTTTCTCTCCATGATCACTGTCCGCGCTCATACATCATGTACACTGAGCTGTGACTGACTACAAGGGGAGACTCTCCAGCTCCCAGTATAGGTGATGTTATGTAGGGGAAAAAGAAACAAATCAGATTGTCTAGGGTTAATATCTCCAGTGTAAAACTGAAAATAAAATCCTCAAGATAAATAAAAAATTCACAGAAAAATAATATAATGTTGTACAGATGAATCAATCAATAAAGGTTAGTCTGCCGTCACTATGTATTTCAGGACATACCTGATAAGTGACTACAACAGCCAGGGTCTATCTGAAAGTTAGGAATATAGTACAATAATTAGGTTAAATGGTTAAGCCAGATACATGCACAGTACAGTGTAATACACACATGTGTCACAGTACAGTGTAATTTAACACGTGATGTACAGTACGGGATAAGTACACACATGATGTCAGTACAGGGATAAACCACAGTGATGTCCGAGTACACGGATAATACACACAGTGTGTCACAGTACAGAGATATAAAAACAGTGATGTCACAGTACAGGGATAATACACACAGTGATGTCACAGTACAGAGATAATACACCACAGTGATGTCCAGTACAGGGATAATACACACAGTGATGTCACAGTACAGAGATAATACACACAGTGATGTCACAGGACACAGTAAATACACACAGTGATGTCACAGTACAGAGATAATACACCACAGTGATGTACAGTACACGGATAATACACACAGTGATGTCACAGTACAGGGATAATACACACAGTGATGTCACGTACACGGATAATACACAGTGATGTCACAGTACACGGATAATACACAGTGATGTCAAGACAGAGATAATACCAACAGTGATGTCAAGTACGGGATAATACACACAGTGAGTCACAGTACAGAGATAATACAACACAGTGATGTCACAGGACAAGGACAATACACACATGATGTCACAAGTACAGGGATAATACAACAGCGATGTCACGTACAGAGAAATACACACAGGGATGTCACAGCACAGGGATCATACACACAGTGATGTCACAGTACAGGGATAATACACACAGTGATGTCAGACAGACATAATACACACAGTGAGTCACAGTACAGTGTAATCACACACAGTGATGTCACAAAACAGGGATAATACACACAGATGCTGTTAACAGTACATGGATAATACACACAGTGATGTCACAGTACAGGGATAATCACACAGTCATGTCACAGTACAGAGATAATACACACAGTGATGGCACAGTACAGGGATATACACACAGTGATGTCACAGACGAGATAATAAACCGTGATGTACAGTGCAGGATAATACACACAGTGATGTCACAGTAAGGGGATACTACACACAGTGATGTCACAGTACAGGGATAATAAACACAGTGATGTCACAGTACAGGGATAATACACACAGCGAGTCACAGTACGGGGATAATACACCACAGTGATGTCACAGTCAGGATATACACACGTGATGTCACAGTACAGAGAGAATACCAACACATGTGATGTCACAGTACAGGGTAATACACACAGTGATGAGCACACTACACAGGGATAATACACACAGTGATGTCACAGTACATGGATAATACACACAGTGAGTCACAGTACAGGGATAACAACACACAGTGATGTCACAGTAAATGGATAATACACACAGTGATGTCACAGTACAGGGATACACACACAAGTGATGTCACAGTACATGAGTAATACCACCATAGTGATGTCACCCTGTACTGTGACATCACTGTGTGTATTATCCATGTACTGTGACATGACTGTGTGTATTATCTCTGTACTGTGACATGACTGTGTGTATTATCTCTGTACTGTAACATAACTGTGTTTATTATCCCTGTACTGTGACATCACTGTGTGTACTGTCCCTGTACTGTGACATCACGTGTGTATTATCCCTGTACTGCGACATCACTGTGTGTATTATCTCTGTACTGTGACATCACTGTGTGTATTATCCCTGTACTGTGACATCACTATGTTATATCTCTATACTGTGACATCAC
>CM033644.1:209202813-209435949 GCA_019512145.1 Engystomops pustulosus
ACTCCCTACTGAACAATAGATGATGTCACAGCTATCTCCTCCCCCTCCCTGTACAATGGCCTCTATAGAGATAACACTGACCCATCTTTACTGACAATAGATGATGTCACAGCTTATCTCCTCCCCCTCCCTGTACAATGACCTCTATATAGAAATAACACTGCCCATCATTACATCACTACTGACAATAGATGATGTCACAGCTTATCTCCTCTCCCCCTCTGTACAATGACCTCTATATAGATAACACTGACCCATCATTACATCACTACTCAATAGATGATGTCACAGCTTATCTCTCCCCTCCGTACAATGACCTCTATATAGATAACACTGACCCTCATCACTCATATGACAATAATGATGTCACAGCTTATCTCTCCCCTCCCGGTACAATGACCTCTATATAGATAACCTGACCATCATTACTCACTACTGCAATAGATGATGTCACAGCTTTATCTCCTCCCCCTCCCTGTACATGACCTCTATATAGATAACACTGACCCATCATTACATCACTACTGAAAATAGATGATGTCACAGCTATTCCCTCCCCCTCCTGTCAATGTCCTCTATATAGATAACACTGACCCATCATTACATCACTACTACAATAGATGAGTCACAGCTTCTCTCCTCTCCCTGTACAATGACCTCTATATAGATAAACACTGACCCATCATTACAATCACACTGACAATAGATGATGTCAACAGCTATCTTCTCCCCTCCCTGTACAATGACCCTCTATATAGATACCCTGACCCATCATTACATCACTACTGACAATAGATAATGTCACGCTTATCTCCTCCCTTCCCTGTACAATGACCTCTATATAGATAACACTGACCCATCTAACATCACTACTGACAATAGAGATTCACAGCTTATCCCTCCCCCCTCCTGTACAATGACCTCTATATGATAACACTGACCCATCATTACATCACTACTGACAATAGATGAGTTACAGCTTATCCCTCCCCCTCCTGTACATGACCTCTATATAGATAACACTGACCCATCATACATCACTACTGACAATAGTGATGTCACAGCTTATCTCCTCCCTCCCTGTACAATGACCTCTATATAGAATACACTGACCCATCATACATCACTACTGACAATAACGATGTCACAGCTTATCCCTCCCCCTCCCTGTACAATGACCTCTATATAGATAACACTGACCCATCATTACATCACTACTGACAATGATTATGTCACAGCTTATCTCCTCCCCCTCCCTGTACAATGACCTCTATATAGATAACACTGACCCATCATTACATCACTACTGACAATAGATGATTCACAGCTTATCTCCTCCCCCCTCCCTGTCAATGACCTCTATAGAGATAACACTGACCCTCATACATCACTACTGACAATAGATGATGTCACGCTTATCTCCTCCCCCTGTACAATGACCTCATATAGATACACTGACCATTCATTACATCACTAATGACAATAGATGATGTCACAGCTTATCTCCTCCCCTCCCTGTACAATGACCTCTATATAGATAACACTGACCCATCATTACATCACTACACAATAGAGATGTCACAGCTACTCTCTCCCTCCCTGTACAATGACCTCTATATAGATAAACTGACCCATCATTACATCACTACTACAATAGATGATGTCACAGCTTATCTCCTCCCCTCCCTGTCAATGACGTCTATATAGATCACAATACCCATCATCATCACACTGACAATAGATGATGTCACAGCTTATCTTCTCCTCCTCCCTGTACAATGACTCATATAGATAACACTGACCCATCATTACATCACTACTGACAAAGATATGTCACAGCTATCTCCTCCTCCTGTACAATGTCCCCTAATAGAAACACTGACCCTCATTACATCACTACTGGACAATAGATGATGTCACAGCTTATCTCCCCTCCCCCCTGTACAATGACCTCTATATAGATCCACTGACCCTCATACATCACTACTGACAAGAGATGATCACAGCTTATCTCCTTCCCCCTCCCTGTACAATGACCTCTATATGAGATAACACTGACCCATCATTACATCATACGGACAATAGATGATGTCACAGCTTATCCTCTCCTCCTCCCTTACATGACCTCAATAGAGAACACTGACCCATCATTACCACTACTGACATGAGATGTCACAGCTTATCTCCTCTCCCCCCTGTACAATGACCTCTATATAGATAACACTGACCTCATTACATCACTACTGACATAGAATGAGTCACAGCTTTATCTCCTCCCCCTCCCTGTACAATGACTCTATAGATAACACTGACACATCATTCATCTTACTGACAATGATGATCACAGCTTATCTCCTCCCCCTCCCTGTACAATGACGTCTATATAGATAAACTGACACATCATTACATCACTACGACAATAGATGATGTCACAGCTTATCTCCCCCCTCCCTGTACAATGACCTCTATTAGATTAACACGTGCGCCATCATTCCATCACACTGACAATAGATGATGTCCAGCTTATCTCTCTCCCCTACTGTACAATGACCTCTATATAGATAACACTGACCCATCATTAATCACTACTGACAATAGATGATGTCACAGCTTATTCTCCTCCCATCCCTGTACAATGACCTCTATACAGATACACTGACCCATCATTGCATCTTACTGACAATGAAATGATGTCACAGCTTATCTCCTCCCCCTCCTGTACAATGACCTCTATATAGATAACACTGACCCATCATTACATCACTACTGACAATAGATGATGTCACAGCTTATCTCCTCCCCCTCCCTGTTATGAAACTTTATTAGATATCCTATCATTGACCCCACTGAATACAGTAATATAAAAGAGTGTAGGAAAATTGAAACATTTTTATATCTTGTTTCAACTCAACCAAACTGACATGTTTCTTCTTTTCTCCTCTGTTCTTGGGTTTTCACATGAAATACATTCAAGAAATCGCCAGAACAGTAATTTATCTCTTATGGCAAGTGTTCATTTCTATCAGTACGAGATTGCGAGCCTCGGGTTCGTATTCTTTACTCAGAGATTGGCAGACATTCTATTGTCCATCAGCCTCCATTGTCAATGGATAGAGGAAATAGCGCACGCACGAAACATCTTTATTATCATGAATTATTGCCTTTTGAGGTTGCAGTAATAAGTCGCTTTCCTACTGATCTTTATCTTCTTCATCTCGTTATGTGGGATGATTTAGACTGTTAAACACTGTGGGTTAGCCTTCCTGAGTGATAAATGGCTTCTAATTGTAGGGCTGTAACTTCTCTGCACACCAACTTCTATGGAAAGCGAAGTGGGTAAACTTGAAGTATGTTGTTACAGAGCGAAATGATGGCGATAGATGTGTATTTTGCCCCTGTGTTTAATTATATGTTATTGGATAGAATAATGAGAAGATTTGGTGTCTATAGACAATGTCAGGACGGCAGAAGGTTGTTTAATTTTGCAACAATTTTTAGCTGCTTGCAATTAGCTTTAAAATAAAAATCTTTGGTGTGTTTACAGCTTCTATCAGATCAACAGAGTGTACATCCAGAACTTGACTAGTTTTGCCCACTGTGCACCTAATGGTTGACATTGGGGCACATTTTACTTACCTGGTCCTTGGAGTTCCCGAAAGTGCATGTCTCTCCGGAATCACTGTGCCGCGATTCACTAGATTGTGCAACCCGATTTCCTGCATCTGTCCGCTTCCCCCCCTCGGTCTGCGGAGTTCACCTCTTCCTGCATGTGGGGTGCTTGTGCTGTGACACAATTTTGAAGTTAAATCTGGCGGTTTTTCCCGTCGGTTCATTCCGCAGGATTGTCCGACAGCCGCCCCTCGATTTGTGTTGCATGAAAGCCGGCGCGACTGTGCCAAAATCCAATCACATGTGCCAAAAACCCCTTTTAAACCTGTCCCAAAATGGAAATCGTCGGATGTCCCGAAAGTGCTGTCCGTGGGGCCCTTAGTAAATGAATCCCATTGTGTTACTTTAGAGGTCAGTGACCCTTTGAGTTCTACCCTTTAACTCCTGAACAGTGATATGGAGCTTCACTGTGACAGGGTTACCAGATTTCTACCCTCTGGAGTAAACTACTGTAGGGGGTTAGTTGGCTCAGGCAAGTGAAGACATACCCACAGGGTATAGCCAGGAACACACAGGGTCAAGGAAAGTGAGTTAAGGAACTGGTCCAAGTTTACACGGGCAGCAATAAATTAGAGGTTCAAGTCTAAACAGGGCAGAAAGAATGAATTGAAACGGAGTTGTTAAACGAGTCAAGTCAAGGTTTGGAACAGCAGAAATCGAAAGCATAATATCTGGCATAAAGGAATTAAGCAGTGCGAACGGAGTTGATTAAACAAGCCAAGACAGACAGAATAGAACAATAACAAATGGAAAGGGCGATATCTGGCCCCTCATGTGATCAGAGAATGGCAAGGAACAAGCTAGGTCAGGAAATTGAAGTCCTAGTGATCAGGGAATGGCCAGAAACAAGTCAAGGTCTGGAAAGTTCTAGTAGAGTTGAGGAACAGGTCAATGTTTAAGGTGAGCAGCACGATAAGAGTCAGAGGTCAAGCAAGAGGTTGACAGGCAGAAAGAAATCAGAACGGAGTTGTTAAACAAGTCAAGGTTCGGAACAGCAGAAATCGGAAGCAAACCGTGGGCACTTCATCTGATCTCTCAGATATCTATCAGAGTTAAGGAAAGGTCAAGCTTAGGATGTACAGCACAGTCCTGTACTAAATACAAATAAGTCCTGGAATCCCTTTAAGGCATATGGTTTATAAGGATATAATAGGGAATATGAAATAGAGACAACGATGTTGTGTAGTGGTTGGTAATACAACTGGAATAACAGGTAAATCTTAGTTTCTAGTATTTACTGACATGGGCTAATGTAAAAAAAGTTTAAATAAAAGTTATAACGGAAAGCAGTAATTCCATTTTTATAACCTCAAAAAATACCAAAAAAAACACCTACAGTCGGTGTATAAATAAAAAAGATGAAAAACAATGATTATCGAGCGCGCACAGTGGGGGACTTCTCCGTACACAATCCACAGCACTAAGTTTCCAGGCGGCGCGGCGCACATAATTATGCAACAGGCAGAAGAACTTTCATAGCATGTAAAGAGACCCGGAGGAACGTTCTGGATATACATGCCAAAATTTTTACCCAAATAATAACAAATCCGCACCTTGATCTATTATTCGATAACCATCCTCGCAATTGCTACATCATCTCTTGACAGTTCCCAGAAGATAGAGACTGCGGCTGAGACGGCTCAATTATTGACAGAAGCACAAGTACAGGTGTATGCTGAGGTATGTGCGACATATGAACAATACCAGGAGGATCATGGAGGAGTGTGGACCTATGAGCTTCCCGAACAAATCTTATTGGAGAAATCTGTCATCGGAATCACATCGTTCAGTGCAGTAAAAGTGTGGGGACTGTCTCTTCTTCTCCATAAAAATTTAGTGCCATTTGTTGGATTGTTGCAATAATAACTTACACACACAGGTTTACAATTATGAGTCTGTTGTTCATGAGGAGAGTTGTCAACTACTAAGACCACCACCAGTGTGTTGGACTGGCCACCAGAAACCCAGAGATCCTCCGTGTGCCTTGGTTCAAACCAATAATGAACCTCAGAGGTCCAGCTGAAAACAAACCCATTTGTGTAGACTGCTAAAGTCTATTTCCTGGGGGATGATGAAGGTGTGGGACACAGATTAATTTTCTCTGCTGGACCTATGGAACCCCACCGACACTGACCAACACCAATCATGAAAGGTCCCTTTGAGCGATTATAAGCATTGGTTATACATTCACACATTTGCATGGCATGTACACCAGTTTTCTGGCATAGAAGGATCGAAAAAAGTAGCAATGGCTAACATTCGCCAGGAATTGCGATCTCCCGCCACCACCTCAACACCAATTGGGTTAACATAGCCGACGACCAACTTTTGGCCATAGGTTCTAAAGCGCAGCTCTGGATCATTTCCTTATATGACTTTTCAGGTCAGATAACCTTCAGGTGATGAGCCATTACATTTATAGCTCCATTCCACGATGTAGCCCGCCGTACCGTAGTACGGCGGCATACATTGGCGCTGCGGAGAGGAGAAGGGGATAGCCCTGCTCACCCCCGCCCCTCTCCATAGGAAGATACAGCGCAGGCGCCGTATCACGGAAAAGATAGGACATCTTAGGACATCTATAGGATACTACTTTTCCCGGGGTACAGAGCGGTACGGTGCCGCACGTGTGCTGCTCCCGTACCAGCTCCCGTACAGGGCCGGTGAGCCCATAAGAAGTGTAATGGGGGACGTTATACGGCCGTACATACGTCGGTCGTATATACGTCCTCCATACATGGTGTGTGAATGTAGCCTTAGTGTTTTCATCAATCAGAGGAAGGATATTAGGAAGAACATTTGTCCCATCTAAGGGTCGGAGTGACATTTACCTAAAACCCTTAGCATGTCTTCGGTGTTAGGGGGCGGCAATCTGGGCATTTAACTCAGGGCCCACTGTCCTAAAGGGGCCCCCTGTATGTGGACTTTTGTGGGGCAGTGGATGTATTGCTCTTTTAATACCCCTCGGGTATTAATATATATCCTCCAGTCCCATATACAGATACTTACCTACTACTTGTGTGAAAACTACAAAGTGTTATAATGTGCTGGGCTAAAGAGCCCTCTTACTGACTGTGACTGTTTCAAAGTAGTTTTTTGGGGGGTCTCACTTTAGTTTTGCCCACGGCCCCACTTTGTCTAAAACTAAAACCGCCCTTGCATGTCTCCTCAACTGCGCCCTCCCTACTAGCAGTAACACTATATAACCCGCCATCAACACCCAGGATCTGTCCTGATATCCGGGCTTTGGTCAAATACAATGCCCTGTAAATAAGATTGTTGCCCCCATATACATCATGGTTGGGTACGTCAAATCTGCCAGAGGCTCCAATGGCTTGTTACCGAATGATCTGTAATGAACCTGTGGAAACAGTGTTGTATTGCAGTATTTTATATAGGAAATCAGACTCCCCCAGGGCTCAAATACCACATTAGGGACCAAGGCCACCACTAGTTGGCAAATTAAGGGCCCCTTCCCCATGCACGTTAGCTTCCCATCTTAATCTACTATCAATATTGGAAACATGTGTTTACGACTATCATGGGTTTAAATAATGTGTGCGTTCCGCCTTCTAGAGTTTTTTTATGGTCGTGAACATTTAGACACGAAAACAGTATATAATAATACCTATTACACACAAACTAGAGCGCAACAAGTGGTTACATGGGGACTCAGTGTCCTATATAGGACGGGACCTATAACGGAAATTTGAATTGTCAAAAATTTGGCACAAGTAGCAGAATGGCTGCCGGAGTTACCACGTCATAATTCTGCAGCTTTCTGGATTCTGGGGTGTAGAACCACTTTCCCTTTTGATCCAGTTTATATTTTGAACATCCCTCATGGACTGTTGCGGAGTATTGAGGGTTTTTTTTTTGGCACAATATACTTGGCACAAGTCCTTTAAAAATCATCGACCATATATGGGGAATTTGATTCATCGGCCACCATGCAGACAGGACTCTCAGTTTTATGACACTCATATGTGTTTAGGAGGCCAGAAGGAGGGGAGGGCTGATATATGATCACCTTCTTCTCAGACCCCCATATCCCATCTGTCCCACCCATACATATACCATCCCACTTCCTGCTAGCGAAAAAAAGAAAACACATCTACTTTCCTATGACTAAGAATAATTGTGTATAACTTACTTGCACCCAGACGAATCCTCTGTTGTATCCCAGGGTTGGGCTTTGGTTTAGATGCATTTAAAAAAAACAACATGTAACTTGTCTGTACTGCAGACTTCTCAGAGCTAGCCCCACTTGTGTCTCCTGGAACAGAGCTGTAGATGGGGGTGCTGAGAGCTGAGGAGTCTGCAGCACAGACAAGTTACATGTTGTTTTTTTAAATGCATCTAAACCAGCCCAACCCCTGGGAACTACACAGAGATTCTGTCTGGTGCAAGGTAGTTATAACACCATTAATATTGTAATACAATGCTTAGAGAAAGCCGAAATGCTTATGTGCCCTTCAGCTGTAATGGGCTTCTGTAACCTGCCTTAGTGAAATGAGGTCCTGGTGTATGGTACCCTTTAATCTGCAGCATGTGTCTGTATTATCTGTAAAGTAAGGTTGTCTCTAATCCAATATCTAGAAAATAAGTAAGAACATTAAAAAAAGGACAATAGACCTGTGTTTTTTATAAATAATTAATCAGTTTAGTTTTTTTTTTTTTTCCAGCCGTATATAGATAACACTGACCCATCATTACATCACTACTGACAATAGATTATGTCACAGCTTATCTCCTCCCCCTCCTGTGCAATGATCTCTATATAGATAGCACTGACCCATCATTACATCACTACTGACAATAGATGATGTCACAGCTTATCCCTGTACAATGACCTCTATATAGATAACACTGACCCATCATTACATCACTACTGACAATAGATGATGTCACAGCTTATCTCCTCCCCTCCCTGTACAATGACCTCCATATAGATAACACTGACCCATCATTAACTTGTAAGCATCTTTTCCAGAAGATCTCGACTGCACCAGCTCCAAAGTTCTTCTAATCAATACTGAGCAAGGGCGCCGAATACCTTATCACCAGGGGCTGAATACCCATGTGATATTTCAGATTTCAGTTTTTCTTGTTTGATACATTCGAAAAAATATCTACGTTTCAGTTTTTTTGTCAAGATGGGGGCAGAGATGTACGTTAATGAGCAAACGAATAACTTTTTGATCTTACTAATTGCCTGCAGTGAAACAATGATTACGAATTTAAAGGGTCTGAATAACTTTCCATAAGTATATATATATATATATATATGACAATGGTATTACTATTCTAACCATACAGAGGGTCATTAATTTAAAAGACTTTTTAAAAATTAGCTAAAAAATGTTGCCTAGTAAGTGGTATAAAGAGTTTTAAGTGTTGTGCCTGATATATCTTTAGGATCGACTATTGTGTATATGGGTTAAAAGCTGCAAATTTTTGCTCAAATAATCCACTCCCGAGCAAGGTATCAGCATTTGAAGCTGACGCACGTAGGGGCTCTGGTAATGCCCCAGGAGTCCTTTTGGCTCATTAGCATAATTTAGAAGTTGCCATGGATAACAAATTAAGAAAGATTACTACAGTCACGGTCCGGATCTATGAGTAATGTCCCTGGTTTATCAGGATGGATTTTGATGGTAAATGTATCAAACAAGACCAGGCTAAATGTCCCCCACAGAGGCCAGAACACCGGAATGAAGTTGAAACTTCCGGAATGCATATCCTGACACGTGGGAGTCCATCCCCCCTGTGATGGTTTTGATGGCTGCCCTTTCGTATTATGGAAGCGATTGCTGAAGCGCTTGCATGGTGCTCTATGTTACTAGGCGCCTGTCACCTTCTTAATGCACAGTGACATGCGGAACTCAAATACAGGCACACAGATATAGGCCGAGTGACATGCGTACAGTCCCCCATGGATAGGGATTCGGAGAAGCCACTACATGATTACTTCCCCATGATGTCTGCAGAATAGAAACCCCTCCCCACCATCTGCTGCGCATGAGACGTGACTGATTGAAATATATGATTGACGTATAAAGGACAGTGCCGCACAACCAGAAAACGGCTTAAAGGCGATTTTCTATTCTCAAAAAAATCAATGTTCTCTTTTGTGGAATAAAAAGTCTACCTTTACAATAAGAAATGATACAAGTTTTCTTCACAATTTTTTAATATCTGTGCTTGCTGTCATTTTGCGACACTGGAGACGTACAAAACAGAGAATAACGTGCGGACATGAAAGAGTATGGTCTCACCAGAACACAGGAGTCTTAGGATACGTTTCACAAGGCAGATTCCTCCATAGATTTTACATGTCTAAAAATCCCCTCCCGCCTGAAGTGAAAGGACATCTTCCACCAGGATGAAAGATTGTCACCAACACACTGACATACTGGTGTGCCACCGCTCTGGTAAGATCCATTCTTCTTTTAGCTTTTATGCCCTGGAGTCCCTTAAGCTCGTTTGCATAATTTTCAAAGCTTTTTTTTGTAAAATCCAGGGAATAAGAAGCTAAAAGAAGGGCAGATCCGACAGAGGGGGCTACACACCAATGTCATTGTTTTTTAATTTATCAATCCTTCATCCTGGTGGTAGATGTCTACCATCAAAAAAATCCATCTGATAAACCAGGGCAATTACTCATAGATCCAGGCAGTCACGGGACTGGGGTGATTTTCTTATATCTGTTATCCATGGCCTTCTTCTTTTTAAAGTCCAAATTTACATTATCGCTAATAAGCTATAGGGAACCGGTGGGCGTGTTTCAGGGTGCAGGCTGGTATTTCACCCTACTTCCTCAGGATTCTCTTCCTCCCATTCTGCCTGTGATCTCCGCAGCAGGGAGCACATAGTGGGAGCGGGGGGGAGTGCTCATCCAGAGAGTATCAGCCTTTGCAGCTACTACACTGCAGACGTCGTTAACACCCCTAATTATCATATTAGTAGGATTTTGATGAGGAGATTTCCTTAAAGGACTCTACCACCAGGATCAAGCACTGTAAACCGGCACACTGACATACTGGTGTGTTGTCTTCTATGGAGGGTCTGCTCTCTTTTTGCTTCTTTTGCCCAGTTTTTACAAGAAAGGCTTTAAAATTATGCAATGAGCATGAGATTTACACCCCTAGAACTAGGCAAGACTGTGATTGGCCAGATAGTCACCCCGGGCCAATCACAGCCATGCCTAGCTTATAGAGGTGGAAACTGCCAGATGGCTGCTCGGCAGCATTTCACAGCAACATCTATGGCTTATGGCCGGATTAGAAAAAGCAACCGCAACCAAGTATATTTATAGGGCATGGCACAGTGGGGTTGTATTGTGATAGGAAAAGTATATATATTATTTAGGATCACAGTGTTGTTTTCTATAGAGTGATATTTTAGGAGTGCAGTGTGGACCTATGGGAACAAATTATGAATTATGAAATGGCCAGAAGTTGTAACGTGATCTGTACATGATGAGATGTTAGATGCCACCTTCCTGTCTGGATAGTATGATCAGTAATGGAGTAACAATGTGTGTCAGATATGGGAAGGGCATAACTATTGACTATGTGGCCTGAAATCTAGATGGCAGTCCTGTAGTGATGGGATTTCAGCTTCTCTTAGTGAGCTGGTCATTAGGCTCAGCTCACTAAAAGAGTCGGCTCCTGGCTCTTGAACGGCTCCCTATTAAATATAACAGGATACTCAGTCAATCCAGCCGCCCCACTCCACTCTACTGTTTAAACCATATTTTATTGGGTTAAGGGGCGTGGTGAGCCGATAGGGGTGGGGTTAAGCTGAGTGTGTCAGCTCACTGAAGGGAGCTGACCCCTTCGTTCACTCGAAAGAGCCAGCACTTTGTACCGCGCTCGTTTGCGATGACCCATCACTACTGTCCTGATAGGTGAAGTCCCATCTTCAGGAATTTGGTGGAATTTTGTTACAAAAAGATGTTATCGTTGTTATGAGTTGAGTTAAGGAGAGAAAATCTGTACCTTTGTCAGCCATCTATGGATTCGGTGTCAGTCTCTGCCATGATATGAATTTTTTTTGAAGCGTCTCTTTGTGCAGCGCTGTATGTACTTGGCGGTAAATATTACATAATTAAGGTGGGCAAATCATTGATGAGTGCGCCCTGTGCGCAATAGATGTGTAAGTGATGACACAATGAGCCAGACAAGTACAACTCTACAAAACCTTCTCCATCCTAATTGGATTTGTGCCGAGAATTGTTTTACTAATGGAATTTGTGGGGTTGATCATGGAAATAGGTCAACGTCATGTCGAGTTCAGCGTAGGATGGATCTGGGGATTCCAATGGGCTGTAACAAAATAAATCATGTGCAAAGCAGATAAGCACGAAAACAAGTTAATACAAACGCAGAGCAACACTTAAGCATAAAAGCTAACGAAAGGCCGGCGTCGCAGGTGTATTAGACAGAGAGGACTCTTAATTACTGAGGTATTAGCTTTTAAAGGGTAATTACACCTTTAATATAATGTCTTATTATTTAAAGTCCTATACTATGCCTAAAAATTGGTAAAAAAAACAAACATCAGTGGGATTTATTATCATTGTTTTTAAAGAAGCATTACAGCAAAACTTCAGTATTGGACCCCATACCTGATTACAAGCATATAACTGTAGTAGTAGTGTCGATTATGAAAACACACGGCTTTAGATTTCTCTTTCCCTGTGCTATCTGTTATCAATCACCATGATGTCTCATCACAACATCACATAGGCAGCTAGATCAATACTATCTTTGCCTGCTAGGGCAGTTGTAATGTCCCACTGGATGGGTCATCACTAAATTTAGCATTAGTAGTCTCCGGACAGCTGGAGATTGTTTGGCCCGCTCTCCAATGTCATCATTAGATAACCATCCTCTCTAAGGTAATCAACCACTTAAAAAACTAGAAATATTCACCTCTGCTCCTCTTCATCTTGATCCGGTGCTGTTCTCCGCTTTGACACACTGGGGATCACCTAAAAAAAAGTTATAATTAGCAGCCTGTTATCTGCTGCTATATTCGACTGTGTGCCATTAAAGGGTTGTCCAAGAGTTTAAAAAAACTCTGCTAGTGGGTTGCATGGTTTTATTAAATTAAATAAGCCTCTACTTACTTTTCTAGTACAGATGCCTTTTACATCTAAGAATATTGACAGTTAGTTATACAGAACTGTTTCCCCTAAATCCCTTCACATCCAATTCCTTCCCTTCCTAGGTTGATGGACATCTGTCTTTTTTTCAACCCTATAAACTATTTAACGATCTACTTACTGCACTTAACTGTACCTTTTATTACTGTACCTGTGGGCTGTATCTAATAAAACCAGAAGAACTCGGCTTTTTTGTGTAACATCAGGGAAATCACAAAAGGAATTATGGACTTGCCCAATCTGGTTCATCCTTGGTGCAATTTCTAGATACCTGAGGTTAATCTGTACAAACAATTATTACACAAGTACAAACAGAAGGGAAATGCCAGCCATAATATTAATAAGAAGGAGAGGATTTGGGAATCCCAGACCTGAACGTGCCTTGTCCGAAATGTGTGTTTCATCCCAAAACCAAAGCAAAAGACCTTCTAAGATACTGGCTCTGAACAGTATCGGAACAAGATGTTTCAACATGGGCTGAAAAGTCACTCTTCCAGGAAAAAGCCATTAACCCAAATGAAACATAAGTCAGCAGATAAATGTTGAAATGCACAGGAAAAAAACTATTTTTGGAGAATCTCTGAACTGCTGAAATTAAAATGTAACTTTGGCGATAAACTTTTTTTTATCTAGGTATAAAAGGCTTGGCAGAACCTGTGATTGACATATTCACAGTCTAAAGATATTAAAGTGGCTCTGCTCAACTGTACAAGTCTATACAGACCAGCTGAGAGATGAACAGGAAATGGTGTGCTAAATTCAGTAATGTCTATGCAGGTCACTGTTCATATGTATTCAGTCTTTCCTTAGCCTGATCATAAAAGGATAAAAGGGGAACACTAATCTTTTTAATCAGAGTTCCCCTTTAAGAATGGTATGGGTCACATAATAAATCTTATATCATTCATACCACTCATGTGTCGCCTCTATACATTTGTACACACTTACATCTACAGTGACTTCACTTTGCAGAGACATTCTTTGGTTTCACAGTAGTTTTTACATGCGAAAAGGTCAGGAACAAAATCTGAATATCTTATGGTGAAATAATGTCAGAGTCATTTAAAAAGAAAAATATTATAATAACATGCTCAAAAGGTGCAGGAGAGCCGTATGTATAGAGTGCATCACTTGCAACATTTTGGGTCTTTAAAGGAAACCTACCATTTAGAATGGTAGGGGTAAGCTGTAGTACCGAGACCAGCTCAGGGTGAGCTCAGGTGAGCTGGTGCCAGTACTTACTTTCGTTAGTGTTATAAACCGCGGTATCGCAGTTTTAACACTTTTTAAACTCAGACCAGAACAGGCTTCGGTGCCTGCGTGCGCACGATTGTGCGAGCGCCTACATAGAAGTAGACGGAGATGTTGCGCGCGCACGTCGCGTGCAGCGCCGAAGCCTCTCCTGCTCTAAAGTTTAAAAGTGTTAAAACCGCGATACCGCGGTTTAAACACTAACGAAAGTAGTTCGGCACAGCTCACCTGAGCTGGTGCTCGGTACTTACACTTACCCTGCCATTCTAATGGTAGTTTCCTTTAATCTAGTGTTATTCAGGACTAGAAAGAAACTTACTATATCTTTTTTGTCCATTGTACTTACAGAACCCCCCCACTACACCTCCCTGTACAATGACTTTATATAGATATCACTGACCAATCATTACATCACTACTGACAATAGATGACGTCACAGCTTATTCCTCCCCCTGCCTGTACAATGACCTCTATATAGATAACACTGACCCATCATTACATCACATACTGACAATAGATATGTACCAGCTTATTCCTCCCCCTCCATGTACAATGACCTCTATATAGATAACACTGACCCATCATTACATTAATACTGACAATAAATGAGCTTCACAGCTTATCTCCTCCCCCTCCCTGTACAATGACCTATCTACATAAAACACTGGACCCATCCTTACATCACTACTGACAATAGATAATGTCACAGCTTATCTCCTCCCTTCCCTGTACAATGACCTCTATATAGATAACACTGACCATCAGTACATCACTACTGACAATAGACAATGTCACAGCTTATCCCCTCCCCCCTCCCTGTACAATGACCTCTTATAGATATACCTGACCCATTATTACATCATTACTGACAATAGATGATGTCACAGTTATCTCCTCCCTCCCTGCAAATAGACTCTATATAGATAACACTGACCCATCATTACATCACTACTGACAATAGATGATGTCACAGCTTATCTCCTCCTCCCTGTACAATGACCTCTATATAGATACACTGATCTATTATTACATCACTAATGACAATAGATGATGTCACAGCTTATCTCCTCCCCTCCCTGTGCAATGACCTCTAATAGATAACACTGACCCATCATTACATCACTACTAACAATAGATGATGTCAAGACTTATCTCCTCCTCCCTGTACAATGACTTCTATATATATACGCTGACCACAATTACATCATACAACAATAGAGATGTACAGCTTATCTCCTCCCCTCCCTGTACAATGACGTCTAGTATAGATCACAATAACCCATCATTACATCACTACTGACAATAGATGATGTCACAGCTTATCTTCTCCTCCTCCCTGTACATGACGTCTATATAGATAACACTGACCCATCATTACATCATACTGACAATAGATAATGTCACAGCTTATCCCTCCCCCTGTACAATGTCCTCTATATAGATAACACGACATCCATTACATCACTACTGACAATAGATTATGTCACAGCTTATCTCCTCCCCCTCCTGTACAATGACCTCTATATAGATAACACTACCCATCATTAATCACTACTGACAAGATGATGTCACAGCTTACTCCTCCCCCTCCCTGTACATGGCCTCTATAGAGATAACCACTGACCATCTTTACTGACAATAGATGATGTCACAGCTGATCTCCTCCCCCTCCCTGTACAATGACCTCTATATAGATAACACTGACCATCATTTACATCACTACTGACAATAGATGATGTCACAGCTTATCTCCTCTCCCGCCTTGTACAATGACCTCTATATAGATAAACACTGACCCATCATTACATCACTAATACAATAGATGATGTCACAGCTTATCTTCTCCTCTCCTGTACAATGACCTTATATAGATAACACTGACCCATCATTACATCAATACTGACCATAGATGATGTCACAGCTATCTCTCCTCCTCCCTGTACAATGAACCTCTATATAGATACACTGACCATCATTACTCACTAATGACAATAGATGATGTCACAGCTTTATCCTCCCCCTCCCTGTACAATGACCTCTATAGATAACACGTGACCCATCATTACATCATACTGAAATAGATGATGTCACAGCTATTCCCTCCCCCTCCAGTACAATGTCCTCTATATAGATAACACTGACCCATCATTACATCACTACTGACAATAGATGATGTCACAGCTATCTTCTCCTCTCCTGTACAATGACTATATAGATAAAACACGACCCTCATTACATCACTACGACAATAGATGATGTCACAGTATCTTCTCCTCCTCCCTGTACAATGACCTCTATATAGATAACACTGACCCTCATTACATCACTACTGAAATAGATAATGTAAGCTTATCTCCTCCTTCCCTGTACAATGACCTCTATATAGATAACACTGACCCATCAGTACATCACTACTGACAATGACGATGTCACAGCTTATCCCTCCCCCCTCCCTGTACAATGACCTCTATATAGATAACACTGACCCATCATTACATCAAACTGACAATAGATGATGTTACAGCTTATCTCCTCCCCTACCTGTACAATGACCTCTATATAGATAACACTGACCCATCATTACATCACTACTGACAATAGATGAGTCACAGCTTATCTCTCCCTTCCCTGTACATGACCTCTATATAGTAACACTGACCCATCAGTACATCACTACTGACAATAGACGATGTCACAGCTTATCCCTCCCCCTCCCTGTACAATGACCTCTATATAGATAACACGACCCATCATTACATCACTACGACAATAGATTATGTCACAGCTTATCTCCTCCCCCTCCCGTTACAATGACCTGCTATATAAGTAACACTGATCCCATCATTACATCCACTAGAAAATAGATGAGTCACAGCTTATCTCTTCCCCCTCCCTGTACAATGACCTCTATTAATAGATAACAATGACCCTCATTACATCCACTACTGACATAGATGATGTCACAGCTTATCTCCTCCTCCCTGTACAATGACCTCTATATAGATAACACTGATCCATTTACATCACTAATGACAATAGATGATGTCACGTTATCTCTCCCCTCCCTGGCAATGACCTCTATATAGATAACACTGACCCATCATTACATCATACTGACAAAGAGATGTCACAGCTTATCTCCTCCCCCTCCACTGTACAATGACCTCTATATAGATACACTGACCATCATTACATCACTCTAACAATAGATGATGTCACAGCTTATCTCCTCCCCTCTGTACAATGACGTCTATATAGATCACAATAACCCTCATTCATCATAACTGACAATAGATGATGTCACAGTTTCTATTCCTCCTCCCTGTACAATGACGTCTATATAGATAACACTGACCCATCATTACATCACTACTGACAAATAGATGATGTCACAGCTATCTCCTCCCCCTGTACAATGTCCCCTATAATAGATAACACTGACCCATCATATAATCACTACTGGACAATAGATGATGTCACAGCTTATCTCCTCTCCCGCCTTGTACAATGACCCTATATAGATAACAACGACCCTCATACATCACTACTGACAATAATGATGTCACAGCTTATCTCCTCCCCTCCCTGTACAATGACCTCTATATGGATAACACTGACCCTCATACATCCACTACTGACAATAGATGAATGTCACAGCTTATATTCTCCTCCTCCCTGTACAATGACCTCTATTAGGAAAAAAACTGACCATCATTACATCATACTGACATGATGATGTCACAGCTTATTCCTCTCCCCCTGTACAATGAACTCTATATAGATACACTATGATGACCTGCCCAGACCGCCTCCTCATCAGCATAAATCACACTGGGATCACATATTGCCTTTTCGCAATGATGAGTAACAGCTTATATCCTCCCCCTCCCTGTAACATGACGTCATATAGATAACAACTGACACATCATTGCCATCTTTAACTGGACAATGATGTGATCACAGAGCTTACTACTCCCGACACTGTACAATGACAGTCTATATAGATAACCACGAACATCAATTACATCATACTGACAATAGATGATGTCACAGCTTATCTCCTCCCCCTCCCTGTACAATGACCTCTATATAGATTACACTGACCCATCATTACATCACTACTGACAATAGATGATGTCACAGCTTATCTCCTCCCCCTCCCTGTACAATGACCTGTGATGTCACAGTATAGAGATATAACATAGTGATGTCACAGTACAGGGATAATACACACAGTGATGTCACAGTACAGAGATAATACACACAGTGATGTCGCAGTACAGGGATAATACACACGTGATGTCACAGTACAGGGACAGTACACACAGTGATGTCACAGTACAGGGATAATAAACACAGTTATGTTACAGTACAGAGATAATACACACAGTCATGTCACAGTACAGAGATAATACACACAGTCATGTCACAGTACATGGATAATACACACAGTGATGTCACAGTACAGGGCAGTACAGAGATAATACACACAGTGATGTCACAGTACAGGGATAATACACACAGTGATGTTACAGTACAGGATAATACACACAGTGATGTCACAGTACAGGGATAACACACACAGTGATGTCACAGTGTGTCAATAAATGTATCTTAAAAGTTCTAGTTGAGGGCAGCTCAGGTGACAGGGAAACAATGAACCCTAGGAGTTTATTAAGTTGGGTCTGTCCTGGCAGAGCGCAGTCTCGTCTTCACACCTAGACATACAGGAAATTGCAAGTCCATATCTTAAACACTTGTAAGCATCTTTTCCAGAAGTATCCGACTGCACAGCTCCAAAGATTCTTCTAAGCAATACTGAGCAAGGGGCGCCCGAATACTTATCACCAGGGGTGAAACCCATTGTGAATTTCAGGATTTCAGTTTCTGCTTGATACATTCGAAAAAAATCTACGTTTCAGTTTTTTTTGTCAAGATGGGGCAGAGTATGTACGTTTAATGAGCAAAACGAATAACTTTTTGATTTACTAAATTGCCTTGCAGTGAAACAATGATTAAGAATTTAAAGGGTCTGAATACTTCCAATAAGTATAATATATATATGATAGATGACAATGGTATTATATTCTAACCATACAGAGGGTCATTTAATTTAAAGACTTTTTAAAAATTAGCTAAAAAATGTTGCCAGTAAGTGGATAAAGAGAGTTTTAAGGTGTTGCCTATATATCTTTAGGATTCGATATTGTGTTATGGGTTTAAAAGTGCAAATTTTTGCTCAAATAATCCACTCCGGAGCAAGAGTTTATCAGCATTTGAAGCTGAAGCCACGTAGGGGGCTATGAGTAATGCCCCAGGAGTTCCTTTTGGCTCATTAGCATAATTTAGAAGTTGCCATGGATAACAAATTAAGAAAGATTACTACAGTCACGGTGCCGCGATCTATGAGTAATGTCCTGGTTTATCAGGATGATTTTGATGGTAAATGTATCAAACAAGACCAGCTAAAGGTCCCCCACAGAGGCCAGAACACCGGAATGAAGTTGAAACTTCCGGAATGCATATCCGACACGTGGGAGTCCATCCCCCCTGTGATGGTTTTGATGCTGCCTCTTTCGTATTATGGAAGCGATTGCTGAAGCGCTTGCATGGTGCTCTATGTTACTAGGCGCATGTCACCTTCTTAATGCACAGTGACATGCGGAACTCAAATACAGGCCACACAGATATAGGCCGAGTGACATGCGTTAATGTCACCCCATGGATAGGGATCGGAGAGATGCCACTACATGATACTTCCCCATGATGTCTGACAGAATAGAAACCCCTTCCCCACCATCTGCTGCGCATGAGACGTGACTGATTGAAATATATGATTGACGTATAAAGGAAAGTGCGCACAACAGGAAAACGGCCTCTCTTCTTTTACTTAAAGGCGATTTTCTATTCTCAAAAAAATGCAATGTTCTCTTTTGTGGAATAAAAAAGTCATACCTTACAATAAGAAATGATACAAGTTTCTTCACAATTTTTTAATATCTGTGCTTGCTGTCAATTTTGCAGAAAATGGAGACGTAACAAAACAGGAGAATAACGTGCGGACATGAAAAGAGTATGGTCTCACCAGAACACAGGAGTCGTAGGATACGTTTCACAAGGCAGATCCTCCCTAGATTTTACATGTCTAAAAATCCCCTCCCGCCTGAAAGTGAAAGGACATCTTCCAAAGGTAGATGAAAGATTGTCACCAAACACACTGACATACTGGGTGCACACCGCTCTGGTAAGATCCATTCTTCTTTGCTTATTATGCCCTGGAGTCCCTTAAGCTCGTTTGCATAATTTTCAAAGCTTTTTTTTAAAATCCAGGGAATAAGAAGCTAAAAGAAGGGCAGATCGATACAGAGGGGGCTACACACCGTAATGTCAGTGTGTTTTTTAATTTACAATCCTTCATCCTGGTGGTAGATGTATACCATCAAAAATCCATCTGATAAACCAGGGGCAGAGTTACCATAGATCCAGGAGTCACGGGACTGGGGTGATTTTCTTATATCCTGTTATCCATGCCTTCTTCTTTAAAGGTCAAATTTACATTATGCTAATAAGCTATAGGGAACCTGGTGGGAGTGTTTCAGGG
This sequence comes from Engystomops pustulosus, assembly GCA_019512145.1. Lineage (NCBI taxonomy): Eukaryota > Metazoa > Chordata > Amphibia > Anura > Leptodactylidae > Engystomops > Engystomops pustulosus. Next base: position 209,223,507 of record CM033644.1, read on the forward strand.
TGCAGCTGGTATTTCACCTACTTCCTCAGGATTCTCTCCTCCCAATTCTGCCTGTGATCTCCGCCAGCAGGGAGCACATAGTGGGAGCGGGGGGGAGTGCTCATCCAGAGAGTATCAGCCTTTGCAGCTACTACACTGCAGACGTTCGTTTAACACCCCTAATTATCATATTAGCTAGGATTTTGAGAGGAGATTTTCCTTAAAGGACATATACCACCAGATCAAGCACTGTAAACCGGCACACGACATACTGGTGTGTTGATCTTCTATGGAAGGGTAATGCTCTCTTTTTGCTTCTTTTGCCCAGGTTTTTACAAGAAAGCTTTAAAAAGTATTTGCAATGAGCATGAGCTTTACACCCTAGAAAAAATGGCAAGACTGTGTGGAAGATAGTCACCCCGGGCCAATCACAGCCATGCCTAGCTTATAGAGGTGGAAATTGCCAGATGGCTGCTCGGCAGCCATTTCACGCAACATCTATGGCTTAGCCGGATTAGAAAAAGCAACGCAACCAAGTATATTTATAGGGATGGGCACAGTGGGGATTGTATTGTGATAGGAAAAGTATATTATTATTTAGGATCACAGTGTTGTTTTCTATAGAGTGATATTTTAGGAGTGTGCAGTGTGGACCTATGGGAACAAATATGAATTATGAAATGGCCAGAAGTTTGTTGTAACGTGATCTGTACATGATGAGATGTTAGATGCCACCTCTGTCTGGATAGTAATGATCAGTAATGGAGTTAACAATGTGTTGCAGATATGGGAAGGGGCATAATATTACTATGTGGGCCTGAAATCATGATGGCCGTCTGTAGTGATGGGAATTTCAGCTTCTTTAGTGAGATGGTCATTAGCTCAGCTCACTAAAAGAGTTCGGCTCCTGGGCTCTTGGAACGGCTCCCTATTAAATAGAAACAGGATACTCAGTACATCCAGCCGCCCCACTTCCACTCTACTTTTAAACCAATTGTTATTGGGTTAAAGGGGCGTGGTGAGCCGAGTAGGGGTGGGGTTAAGTGAGGTGTGTCAGCTCACTGAAGGGAGCTGACTCCCTTCGTTCACTCGAAAGAGCCAGCCAGCATTTGACCGGCTGTTTGCGATGACACCATCATCTACTGTCGCATAGGTGAACGTCATCTTCCGGCGAATTTGGGTGGAATTTTGGTTACCCCCAGTGCATCTGTGTCTAGAGTGAGTTCGACAGGAGCGAAATCTGTCTACCTTGTCCGCATCTATGGCGATTCGGAGGTCACGTCTCTGCCTATGATATGACATTTTTTGAAGCGTCTCTTTGTGCCGCGCTGTCTGTATGGCGGAATATCCTCTAATTAATGGATGGCCAATCATGATGCGGCGCCATGTGCGCAAATAGGTGTGTCAGTGATGCCGACACATGAGCCAGCACAGTCACAGATCTCACAGAAACCTTCTCCATCCTCATTGGTTTGTGCCGAGCTTGTTTATACTAATGGACTTTGAGGTGTTGATCATGGACATGGTCAAGTCTGTCGAGTCAGCGTCAGGATGGATCATGGAGATTCCACTGGGCCTTGTAACCACAATCAACTCATGTGCAAAGAGAAAGCACGAACAACAAGTAATAAAACGCAGGAGCACACTATAAGCATAACAAGCTAACGAAAGGGCGTCGTTGCAGGGTATAGACAGAGAGGACATCTTAATATACTGAGGTATTAGCTTTTAAAGGGTAATACACCTTTAATATAATGGTCTTACTGTATTTAAAGCCTATACTATGCCTAAAAATTGGAAAAAAAACACAACATCAGTGGGATTTATTATCCATGATTTAAAGAAGATCCAGCACACTTCAGTCTTGGACCCCATACCTGATTACAAGCACTAAACTGGCAGTAGTAGTGCAGATATGGAAACCACGGCTGTAGATTCTTTTGCCCTGATGCTATCTGTTATCATCACCTAGGGGGGTTGTCTCATCACAACATCAATAGGCAGCTAGATCACTACTATCTTTGCCTGCTAAGGTGGCAGTTGTAATGTCCATGGTGGGTCATCATAAAATTTAGCAATTAAAGTCTATCCGGACAGCGGAGATTGTTTGCCCGCTCTCCAATGGTCCATCATAGATTAAACCTCCTCTCTAAAGGTAATCAACCATCTTAAAAAACTAGGAAATATTTCAACCTTGCTCCTCTTCATCTTGATCCCGGTGCTGTTCTCACAGTCTTGACACACGATGGGATCACCTAGAAAAAAGTTATAATAGCAGCTGTTATCTGCTGCCTATATTCGAACTGGTGTGCATGGTATTGTTCCAAGAGTTTAAAAAAACTTGCTAGGGGGTTTGCATGCGTTTTATTAAAATTAAATAAGCCTTAACTTACTTTTCTTAGTACTAGATGCTTCTTTTACTCTAAGAATTCTTGAAGTTATGTTATAAGAACTGTTCCCACTAATCCGCTCAATCCAATTCCTTACCCCTTCCAAGGTGATGGGAGCATCTGTTTTACAACCCTATAAACTATTTAAGATCTACTACTGCAAACTTAACTTACACTTTAATCTGTACTGTGGCGTATATCTAGACCTAAAACCAGAAGAAATCGCGTTTTTTGTGTAACATCATGGGAAAATCACAAAAGGAATTATGGACATTGCCCAACCTGGTTCATCCCTGGGGTGCAATTTCTAGATACCTGAAGGTAATCTGTACAAACAATTATACAAAGTACAAACAAGAAGGGAAATGCCCAGCCATAATATTAATAAAGAAGGACGGAAGGATTTAGGAATCCCAGACCTGAACGCCTGGGTCCGAAAGTGTGTTCATCCCAAAACCCCAAAGCACAAAGACCTTCTGAAGATCACTGGCTGCTGACCAGTCATCGGCCCCACAGTATGTTTCCAACATGGGCTGGAAGTCCACTCTTCCAAGGCCACGCCCTTCCCCACCATGCCCACTAAGATCGCTCCAAGAACGTATTGCAATGCACAGCCCCAAAACTACTCTTTGGGCCCTCCTCTGCCACTGTGCTGCCTAAATCCCCAAATGTACCTTTTGCGCCACAACTTTTAATTTCTCAGCCTCGGTTAGGCGGCCGAACTGTGCATTGACTATCCCTCCGTCTAAAGATATTACGTGGTCGGCATACTGTACAGTTATACAGACAGCTGCAGAGTGACCACAGGCAAATGGCTCTGGTGTAGCTAAATCCGTCAAGTCTTGCTAGGTCCTGTTCCTATATGTATTCAGTCTTCCTTAGCCTGCATCAGCCTAAGGATCCACCCGGGCTACACTATCTTTTATTCATCAGCAGTTCCACCTTCTAAGCAATGGTCTGGAGTCCACTATCACAATCTTTCAGTCATCCCACTCCTAGTGTCGCCCTCTATACTGTCCACAATTCCCATCACGGTGACTACTTCAGGCACTTCTTTGGTATCACCAGTAGTTTTTCATGCGAAAAGGTCACGAGGAACAAAATTGAATATCTATGGTTGAAATAACTGTCCAGCAAGTCCATTACAGAAAACCATTACTAATACACATGCGCTCACACAGGATGCAGGGGCCGTAGTGTTCGAGAGTGCCTCACTTGCCCACATTTGGGTCTTCCAAGGAAACTACACCTTAGAATGGTAGGGGTAAGCGTAAGTACCGAGACACAGCTGGGTGAGCTCAGGGTGAGCTGGTGCCACGGTACTTACTTCGTTAGTGTTATAAACGCGGCTCCAGTTTTAACACTTTGTTAAACCTCTAGACAGAACAGGCTTCAGGATGCTGACGTGCGCACATTGTGCGAAGCGCCTACATAGCAGTAGGGAGCTGTTGCGCGCGCAACCGGTCGCTGTGCCGCGCCGAAGACCTCTCTGCCATCTCCAGTTAAACATGTGCTTATCCCACGGATCACCGCGGTTCTACCCAAACGACAAAGTAAGTTCGGCCACGCTCACCCTGAGCTGGTGCTCAGGACTTACAGATTACCCCATGCCTCTAAATGGTACAAGGTCCTTTAATCCTAGTGTACAGGACTAGACAGAAACTTTACTATATCTTGTTGATCACAGATGTAATTACAGAACCCCCCCCATACCACTCCCTGTACATGACTTTATAGATATCACGGACCATATTACCTCACTATGACCATAGATGAGTCACAGCTTATATCCTCCCCCTCCATGTACAATGACCTCTATATAGATAACCACTGACCCCTCCGATTACACACTCTGCACAATAGATGAGTCTGTAACACAGCATATTCCCTCCCCCTCCCATGTACAATGACTCTATAATAGAACACACTGACCCCATCATACATTAATCACTGACACTAATACGCGTCCGCTTATCTCCTCCCCTTCCCTGTACAAATGACCTCTCACTACATAACACTGCACCCATCCTTACATCACTACTGCACAATAGATGAATGTCACAGCTTATCTCTCTCCTCCACTGTCACATGACCTCTATATAGCTATAACACGACACCATCAGTACAATCACTTCTGACAATAGACAATTGTCAAGCTTATCCCTCACCCCCTCTGTACAATGACCTCTATATAGCTAACCTGACCATTATTACATCATTACTGACCAATAGATGATATATGTCACAGTTATCCCCTCCTCCCTCCCTGCCATACCTCTATATAGATAACCGACCCTCATTACCATCACTACGAAATAGAGTGATGTCACAGCTTATCTCTCCTCCCCTGCCAATGCACCCTCTATATAGATACACTGATTCTTATTCACATCCACAATAGGACATAGATGCTGTCACAGCTTATCTCACTCCCTCCCTGTGCAATGACCTACTAACTAGATACCACACTGCACCCTCATTACACATCACTCCACCATAGATGAGTCACAGCATTATCTCCTGCCTCCATGTACAATGACTTCTATCTATATAACCGCGGGACCAACAATTACATCACATACGAACATAAGAGATGATCACAGTTATCTCCTCCCCTCCTGTAAATGACGTTTGATAGATTCAAAATCAACCATCGTTACATCACTATATGACAATAGATGATGTCACCAGCTTATCTTCTCCTCCACCCTGTACATGACGTCTAATAGATAACACTGAACCATCATAATCACTACTGACAATAGATAATGTCACAGCTTATCTCCTCCCCTGTACAATGTCCTTATATAGATAACACTGACCCATCATTACATACACTACGACAATAGATTAGTCACAGCCTTATCTCCTCCCCCTCCTGTACAATTGACCTCTATATAGATAACACTGACCCAATCATTAATCACTACTGACATAGATGATGTCACGGCTTACTCCTCCCCCTCCACTGTACAATGGCCTCTATAGAATAACCACTGACCATCTTACTGACAATAGATGATGTCACAGCTTGATCTCCTCCCCCTCCCTGTACAATGACCTCTATATAGATAACCACTGACCATCATTTACATCATACTGACAATAGATGATGTCACAGCTATCTCCTCTCCCAGCCTTGTACAATGAACCTCTATATAGATAAACACTGACCCATCATTCGTCACTAATACAATAGTGATGTCACAGCTTATCTTCTCCTCATCCTGTACAATGACCTTATATAGATAACACTGACCCATCATTACATCATACTGCACACATAGATGATGTCCAGCGTCATCTTCTCCTCCTCCCTGTACATAGAACCTCTATTCAGATACACGTGACCATCATTACTCACTAATGACAATAGATGAGTCAAGCTTTTCCTCCCCCTCCCTGTACAAGACCTCTATAGATAACACTGGACCCATCCATTAATCATACTGACAATAGATGATGTCACAGCTTTTCCCTCCCCCTCCAGGTACAATGTCCTTCTATATAGATAACACTGACCCATCATACATCACTACTGACAATAGATGATGTCACAGCTATCTCTCCTCCCTGTACAATGACTATATAGATAAAACACGACCCATTCATTACATCACTACTGACAATAGATGATGTCACAGTTTATCTTCTCCTCCTCCCTGTACAATGACCTCTATATAGATAACAGACCATCATTACATCATACTGAAAATAGATAATGTCACAAGCTATCTCCTCCCTTCCTGTACAATGACCTCTATATAGATAACACTGAACCCATCAGTACATCACTACTGACAATGACGATGTCACAGCTTATCCCTCCCACCCTCCCTGTACAATGACCTCTATATAGATAAACACTGACCACATATTACATCATAGACTGACAATAGATGATGTACAGCTTATCTCTACCCCTCCTGTACAATGACCTCTATATAGATAACACTGACCCATCATTACATCAACTACTGACAATAGATGATGTCACAGCTTATCTCTCCCTTCCCTGTACATGACCTCTATATAGTAACACTGACCCATCAGTACATCACTACTGACAATAGACGATGTCACCGCTTATCCCCTCCCCCTCCCCTGTACACATGCCACACTCTATATAGATAACACTGACCCATCATTAACATCACTACTGGACAATAGCAATTATGTCACAGCTTATCTCCTCCCCCTCCCGTTACAATGACCTGCTATATAGATAACACGATCCCATCATTACATCACTATGACAATAGATGAGTCACGCTTATCTCTCCCCTCCCTGTTACAATGACCTCTATATATAGATAACATGACCCTCATTACATCACTACTGACAATAGATGATGTCACAGCCTTATCTCCTCCCCCTGTACAATGACCTCTATATAGATAACACTGGATCATTCTACATCACTAATGACAATAGATGCATGTCAGCCTTAATCTCCTCCCCTCCCTGAGCAATGACCTCTATATAGATAACACTGACCCATCATTACATCATACTGACAATAGATGATGTCCACAGCTTATCTCCTCCCCTCCTGTACAATGACCTCTATATAGATCACACGGACCATTTCATACATCACTACTAACAAAGATGATGTCCAGCTTATCTCCTCCCTCATGTACAATGACGTCTATATAGATCACAACTAACCACTCATTAACATCATAAATGACAATAGATGATGCACAGCTATCTTCCTCCTCCCGTACAATGACGTCTATATAGATAACACTGACCCATCATTACATCATACTGCAAATGATGATGTCACAGCTATCTCCTCCCCCTGTACAATGTCCCCTATATAGATAACACTGACCCATCATTTACATCACTACTGGCAATAGATGATGTCACAGCTATCTTCCTCTCCCTCCGTGTACAATGACCTCTATATAGATAACACTGACCCTCATACATCATACTGACAATATATGATGTCACAGCTTATCTCCTCCCCTCCCTGTACAAGACTCTCTATAGAGATAACACTGACCATCATACATCATACTGACAATAGATGATAGTGTCACAGCTATATCTCCTCCTCCTGTACAATGACCTCTATTAGATAAAAACTGCCCATCATTACATCACTATGACAAAGATGATGTCACAGCTTATCTCCTCTCCCCCTGTACATGAACTTCTATATAGATAACAGACCCATCATTACATCACACTGGACAATAGATGATGTAACAGCTATATCCTCCCCCTCCCTGTACAATGACTCATATAGATACTGACACATCATTGCACTTTACTGGACAAGATGATGTCACAAGCTTACTACTCCACACTGTACAATGACGTCTATATAGATAACGACACATCATTACATCATACTGACAATAGATGATGTCCAGCTTATCTTCTCCCCCTCTGTACAGACCTCTATTAAGATTACACTGACCCATCATTACATCACTACTGACAATAGATGATGTCACAGCTTATTCCTCCCACCTACTGTACAATGCCTCTATATAGATAACACTGACCACATTTACAATCACTACTGACAATAGTGATGTCACAGCTTATCTCCTCCCATCCCTGTACAATGCACCCTCTATACCAGATAACACTTGACCCATCAATTGCTCTTTACTGACAATGATGATGCACAGCTAATCTCTCCCCCTCCTGTACAATGGACTCTATTGATAACACTGACCCATCATTACATCACTACGTGACATAGCATGTGTCACAGCTTATCTCCTCCCCCCCCTGTATAATGAACTTATATAGGATATCCTATACAGACCCCATGAAAATCAGTATTAAGAGTGTGAAGGAAAAGTGAAACATTTTTAATCTTGTTTAACTCACCCAAACTGCACAGTTTCTTCTCTCTTTACTTGGGTTCTGACAAAATCACATGTAAAGAAATTCGCCCAGAACAGTAATTTATCTCTTAGGCAAGTAGTTCATTTCTACTCAGACCGGAAAGATGGCGGAGCCTGGGGTCGATTCTTTCTGAGTGGCAGACATTCTATTGTCCATCAGCCGCATGGTCACAATGGTAGAGGAATGAGCCACGGAACATCTTTTTATCATAAATTTTGCCTTTTGAGTGGCTGCAGTAATAAGGATTTCTACTGATTCTTTATCTTCTCATTCGGTTAGTGGGATGATTGATTGACTGTATCTGTGGGGTTAGCCTTCTATGAGTGATAAATGGCTTCTAAGTGTAGGGCTGTAACTTCTCTGCAACAACTTCTATGGAAAGCGAAGTGGGTAACTGAAGATGTTGTTACAGAGCGAAATGAGGGCATAGATGTGTATTTTGCCCCTGTGTTATAATTATAGGTTATGGATGAGGAAATGAGAATGATTGGGTCTCTTAGTAGACAAATGGTCAGGACGCAGAAGGGGTTGTTTATATTTGCAACAATTTTTTAGTGCTGTCAATTAGCTTTAAAATAAAATCTTTGGGTGTTTACAGCTTCTATACAGATCAACAGAGGTTGTACATCCAGAACTGATAGTTTGCCCACTGTGCACCTAAATGGTTGACATTGGGGCACATTACTTACTGGTCCTTGGAGTTCCCGAAATGCATTGTCTCTACGGAAGCACTGTGCCGCGATTCACTAGATTGTGGCACAACGATTCTGCATGTCTGTCGCTTCCCCGCTCAGGTTGCGGAGTTCACCATCTTCCTGCATGTAGTGCTGGCTTGTGACACAATTTTGAAGTTAAAACTGCGGTTTTTCCGTCGGTTTCATCCGCAGGATTGTCCGACAGCCGCCCTCGATTTGTGTTGCATGAAAGCCGGCCGCGACTGTGCCAAAAATCCAATCACATGTGCCAAAAAACCCTTTTAATCCCTGTCCAAAATGGAAATCGTAGATGTCCCACGAAGTGCTGTCCTGGGGCCCTTAGTAAATGAATCCCATTGTGTTACTTCTAAGGTCAGTGACCCTTGAGTATCTACCCTTTACTCCTGAACAGGATATGGACTCACTGTGACAGGGTTACCAGATTCTCATCTTGGAGTAAAACTACTGTAGGGGGTTAGTTGGCTCAGGCAAGTGAAGACATACCACACAGGGTTATGGCCAGAACAAGCCAGGGTCAAGGAAAGTAGAGTTAAGAACTGGTCAAGTTTACACGGGCGGAATAAATTAGAGGTCAAGTCTAAACAGGGCAGAAAGAATGAATGAAACGGAGTGTTACAGAGTCAAGTCAGGTTTGAACAGCAGAAATCGAAAGCATATATCTGGCCACTAAAGGATTTAGCAGTGACAGAACGGATGTTGATTAAACAGAGCCAAGAACAGACAGACATAGAACAATAACAAATGGAAGGGCGATACTGGCCCTCATGTGACAGAGAATGGCAAGGAACAAGCTAGGTCAGGAAAATTGAAGTTCCTAGTGATCAGGGAATGGCCAGAAACAAGTCAAGGTCTGGGAAAGGTTCTAGTAGAGTTGAGGACAGGTCAATGTTATGGGTGAGCAGCACAAGATAAGAGGTCAGGTCAAGCAAGAGGTTGAACAGGGCAGAAGCAGAAAGAAGAATCAGGAAACGGAGTTGTTAAACAAGTCAAGGTTCGGAACAGCGAAATCGGGAAGAGCACAGAACATGTGGCCACTTATCTGATCTCTCAGATATCTATAGAGTTAGGAATAGGTCAAAGCTTAGGATGTACAGCACAGTCCTTGTACTAAATACAAATAAGTCCTGGAATATCCCTTTAAGGCATATGGTTTATAAGGAATATAATAGGGAATATGAAATAGAGACAACAGATGTAGGATCGGTAGTGGGTGGTAATACATACTGGAATAACAGGTAATCTTAGTATTCTAGTATTTACTGACATGGGCTATGAAAAAAAAAAGTTTTAAATAAAAGTTATAGGAAAGCAGTAATTCCATTTTTATAACCTAAAAATACCAAAAAAAATCCTACGTCTGTGATAAATAAAAAAGAGATGAAAAACAATGATTATCGAGCGGCGCACAGTTGGGGGACTTCTCGTACACAATCCACAGCACTAAGTTTTCCAGCGGCGCGGGCGCACATAATTATTGCAACAGGCAGAAGAACTTTCAAGCATGTAAAGAGACCCGGAGGGAACGTTCTGAGATATAATGCCAAAATATTTACCCAAATAAATAACAAATCCGCACCTTGATCTATTATTCGATAAACCATCTCTCGCAATTGCTACATCTTCCTTGACAGTTCCCAAGAAGATAAGAGACTGCGCTGAGACGGCTCAATGATTGAACAGAAGCACAAGTACAGGTGTATGCTGAGGATTGTGCGACATATAACATAACAGGAGGGATCATGGAAGGAGCTGGACCTATGAGCTTCCCGAACAAATCTTATTGGAGAAGATCTGTCATCGGAATCATCGTTCAGGCAGCAGTAAAATGTGTGGGACTGTTCTCTTCTCCCATAAAAAGTTAGTGCCATTTGTTGTATTGTTGCAATAATAACTTACACCAGGTTTACAATTATGAGTCTGTTGTTTTCATGAGGAGAGTTGTCCAACTACTAAGACCACCACCCAGTTGTTGGACTGGCCACCAGAAAACCAGAGGATCCTCGGTGGGCCTTGGTTCAAACCAATAATGAACCTCAGAGGTCCAGCTGGAAAACAAACCCATTTTGTAGACTGCTAAAGTCTATTTCCTGGGGGATGATGAAGGGGGTGGGACACAGATTAATTTTCTCTGCTGGACTTGGAACCCCATTCCGACACTGACCAACACCAATCATGAAAATGTCCCTTTGAGCGATTAAGCATTGGTTATACATTCACACATTTTGCCATTGGCATGGTACACCAGTTTTCTGGCATAGAAGGATCGAAAAAAGTAGCAATTGCTAACATTCAGCCAGGAATTGCGACTCCCCGCCACCCCTCACAACCAATTGGGTTAATATAGCCGACGCCAACTTTTTGGCCATAGGTTCTAAAGCGCCAGCTCTGGATCAGTTTCCTTATATGACTTTCAGGTCAGATAACCTTCAGGTGATGAGCCAGTACAAATTTAGGCTACATTCACACGATGTATGCCCGCCGTACCGTAGTACGGCGGGCATACATTGGCGCTGCGGAGAGGAGAAGGGGATGAGCCTGCTCACCCCCGCCCCTCTCCATAGGAAGATCAGCGCACGGCGCCGTTATCACGGAAAGATAGGACCTCTATAGGACATCTATAGGATATCTTTCCGCGGGTACAGAGCGGTACGGTGCCGCACGTGTGCTGCACCGTACCGCTCCCGTACAGGGCCGTGAGCCCATAGAAGTGTATGGGACGTATATCGGCCGTACCATACGTCGGTTGTATATACGTCCTCCATACATGTGTGTGAATGTAGCCTTAGTGTTCTCATCAATCAGAGGAAGGATATTAGGAAGAACATTTGTCCCATCAAAGGGTCGGAGTGACATTTACCTAATAAACCTTACATGTCTTCCGGTGTTAGGGGGGCGGCCAATCTGGGCATTTACATCGGGCCCACTGTCCTAAAGGGGCCCCCTGTATGTGGACTTTGTGGGGCAGTGGATGTATTGCTCTTTTAATACCCCTCGGGTATTAATATCCTCCAGTCCCATATTACAGATACTTACCTACTACTGTGTGAAACTACAAGTGTTATAATGTGCTGGGTAAAGGGAGCTCTTACTGACTGTGACTGTTCATAAAGTAGTTTTTTGGGGGGTCTCACTTTTAGTTTTGCCCACGGCCCCACTTTGTCTAAAAACCGGCCCTGCATGTCTCCTCAACTGAGCCTCCTCCATACTAGCAGTAACTACATATAACCCGCCATCAACACCCAGGATCTGTCCTGATATCCGTGCTTTGGTCAATACAATGCCCTGTAAATAAGATTGTTGCCCCCTATGACATCATGTTGGTAAGTCAATCTGCCAGAGGCTCCAAGGCTGTTACCGAATGATCTGTAATGGACCTGTGGAAAGCAGTGTATTGCAGTATTTTATATAGGAAATCAGACTCCCCAGGGCTCAAATACCACATTAGGGACCAAGGCCACCACTAGTTGGCAAATTAAGTGGCCCCTTACCTCATGCACGTTAGCTTCCCTCTTAATCTACTATACATATTGGAAACAGTGTTTACGACTATCATGGGTTTAAATAATGTGTGCGTTCCCCGACCTTCTAGAGTTTTTTATGGTTGTGACATTTAGAGCCGAAAACGTATATAATAATACCTATTACACACAAACTATAGCAGAAAAAGTGTGTTACATGGGGACATCAGTGTCCTATATAGGACGGGACCTATAACGGAAATTTGAATTGTCAAAAATTTGGCACAAAGTAGCAGAATGGCTGCCGGAGTTACCACGTCATAATTCTGCAGCTTTCTGGATTCTGGGGTGTATGAACACTTCCCTTTTGATCCAGTTATATTTTGAACACCCTCATGGGACTGTTGCCGGAGTATTTAGGGTTTTTGGCACAATATACTTGCACAAGTCCTTTAAAAAAGTCATCGACCATATATGGGGAAATTTGATTCATCGGCCACCAATGGCAGACAGGACTCTCAGTTTTATGCACTTCATATGTTGTTTAGGAGGCCAGAAGGAGGGGAGGGTGATATATGATCACCCTCTTCTCAGACCCCCATATCCCATCTGTAGCCCACACAATACATATCACCATCCACATTCCTGCTAAGCTAAAAAAAGAAACAAACATCTACTTTTCCTATGACTAAGAATAATGTGTGTATAACTTAAACTTGCACCCAGACAGAATCCTCTGTGTAGTCCCAGGGGTTGGGCTTTGTTTAGATGCATTTAAAAAAAACACATGTAACTTGTCTGTACTGCAGACTTCTAGAGCTGGCCCCCTTTTGTGCTCCTGTGACAGAGCTGAGGTGGGGGGCTGAGAGCTGAGGAGTCTGCAGCACAGACAAGTTACATGTTGTTTTTTTAAATGCATCTAAACCAAGCCCAACCCCTGGGACTACACAGAGGATTCTGTCGGGTGCAAGGTAAGTTATAACACACATTAATATTGTAATACAAATGCTTAGAGAAAGACAGAATGCATATGTGCCCTCAGCTGTAATGGGCGTTCTGTAACCTGCCTTTAGTGAAAATGAGGTCCCTGGTGATGGGTACCCTTAAATCTGCAGCATTGTCTGTATTTATCTGTAAAGTAAAGTGGCTCTAATCCAATATCTAGAAAATAAGTAAGAACATTAAAAAAATGGAACATAGACCTGTGTTTTTTAAAAAATTAATCATTTTTGTTTCTTTTCCACCGTATTATATAATATGACAATAACAACTGTGACCATCTGACTCATCTAGGAGGTGAAATCACACAGGTCACCATCCCGGGATGGTCATGTCTGAAAGATTCCACAAGACCAAGCGTTTTCAGGTTTAAAGGAACATAAAGATTTCCAGCGCGTTTCTTCCATGATCATCGCTCCGCGCTCATACATCGATGTACACTGAGCTGTGACTGACTACAAGGGGAGACTCTCCAGCTCCCAGTATAGGTGATAGTTATGTAGGGGAAAAGAAACAAATCAGATGTTCTAGGGTGTAATATCTCCAGTGTAAAACTGAAAATAAAATCCTCAAGATAAATAAAAAATTCAAAGAAAAATATAATATTATGTTACAGATGAATCAATCAATAAAGTCTAGTCTGCCGTCCACTATGTAATGTACAGGGACAATACCTGATAAGTGATAAATACAGCCAGGGTCTCATCTGATAAGTTAGGAAATATTAGTACAATAATTAGGTTTATTAATGGTTAAGCGATAACATGCACAGTACATGTGTAATACACAACAGTGATGTCACAGTACAGGTAATTAACACACAGTGATGTCACAGTACAGGGATAATACACACAGTGATGTCACAAGTACAGGGATAACTAACACAGTGATGTCAGAGTACACGGATAATACACAAGTGATCCAGTACAGAGATAATACCCACAGTGATGTCACAGTACAGGATAATACACACAGTGAGTCACAGTACGAGATAATACACACAGTGATGTCACAGTACAGGATAATACACACAGTTGAGCACAGTACAGAGAAATACACACAGTGATGTCACAGTACACAGATAATACACACAGTGATGTCACAGTACAGAGATAATACACACAGTGATGTCACAGTACACGGATAATACACACAGTGATGTCACAGTACAGGGATAATACACACAGTGATGTCACAGTACACGGATAATACACACAGTGATGTCACAGTACACGGATAATACACACAGTGATGTCACAGTACAGAGATAATACACACAGTGATGTCACAGTACAGGGATAATACAAACAGTGATGTCACAGTACAGAGATAATACACACAGTGATGTCACAGGACAAGGACAATACACACAGTGATGTCACAGTACAGGGATAATACACACAGCGATGTCACAGTACAGAGATAATACACACAGTGATGTCACAGCACAGGGATCATACACACAGTGATGTCACAGTACAGGGATAATACACACAGGGTGAGTCACAGTACAGAGAAATACACACAGTGATGTCACGTACAGGTAATAACACAGTGATGTCACAAAACAGGGTATCCAACGTGATGTAACAGTACATGGATAATACACACAGTGATGTCACAGACAGGATAATACACACAGTCATGTCACAGTACAGAGATAATACACACAGTGATGGCACAGTACAGGGATAATACACACAGTGATGTCACAGTACAGAGATAATACACACAGTGATGTCACAGTGCAGAGATAATACACACAGTGATGTCACAGTACAGGGGATAATACACACAGTGATGTCACAGTACAGGGATAATACCACAGTGACACGTAAGGGTTAATACACCAGCGGTGTCACTGTCACAGTACAGGGGATAATACACACAGTGATGTCACAGTACAGTGATAATACACACAGTGATGTCACAGTACAGGAGATAATAACCATTGTGAGTCACAGTACAGGTAAATACACACAGTGATGTCACATAACAGGGTAATACACACAGTGATGTAAGTACCATGGACTAATTACACAGTGATGTCACAGTACAGGGATAATACACACAGTGATGTCACAGTACATGGATAATACACACAGTGATGTCACAGTACAGGGATAACACACACAGTGATGTCACAGTACATGGATAATACACACTGTGATGTCACAGTACAGGGATAATACACACAGTGATGTCACAGTATAGAGATATAACATAGTGATGTCACAGTACAGGAATAATACACACAGTGATGTCACAGTACAGGGATAATACAACGTGAGTCGCAGTACAGGGATAATACACACGTGATGTCACAGTACAGGGACAGTACACACAGTGATGTCCACAGTACAGGGATAAGAAACACAGTTTGTTACAGTCAGGATAATTACCCACAGTCATGTCACAGTACAGAGATAATACACACAGTCATGTCACAGTACATGGATAATACACACAGTGATGTCACAGTACAGGGATAACACACACAGTGATGTCACAGTACATGGATAATACCACTGTGATTGTCACAGTACAGGGATTAATACACCCAGTGAGTGATGTCACAGTATAGAGATATAACATAGTGATGTCACAGTACAGGAATAATACACACAGTGATGTCACAGTACAGGGATAATACACACAGTGATGTCACAGTGCAGAGATAATACACACAGTGATTTCACAGTACAGGGATAATACACACGTGATGTCACAGTACAGGGACAGTACACACAGTGATGTCACAGTACAGGGATAATACACACAGTGATGTCACAGTACAGGGATTATACACACAGGGATGTCACAGTACAGGGATAATAAACACAGTTATGTTACAGTACAGAGATAATACACACAGTGAGCTAAAGAAGCTAAAGAGCAGATCCTGCCAGAGGGGGCACACACCAGCATGTCAGTGTGCTGGGTTTACAGTCCTTCCTTCATCCTGGTGGTAGATGTCCTTTAAGGAAATGAAGGTCCAGATTTGGACACAGTGGGGCACATTTACTTACCCGTTCCAGTCGCGATCCAGTGGCGCGTTCTCTGACGCTGATTTGGGTTCTGCCGGGATTCTCTAAGGTTGTGCTCCGATATCCACTAGGTGTCGCTGCTGCACTGAAGTCCGCCAGAGTTCACCTTCTCCGTCTCGGTGTATGTGAGTGCTATTCTTGCGACACAAATTTTTTTTAAATTACGCGTTTTTTCTGAATGCGTTAGGTTTCCGACGGGCACGGCCCCCGATTTCTGTCGCGTGAAAGCCGGTGCTGATTCACCACAATCCGATCGCGTGTGCCAAAATCAGTGCAAATCGTAAAAATTCAGGAAGCCCGCCGAAAATGCGCGATTGGGACCCTTAGTAAATGAGCCCCATTTTCTTTTATGGGACGGATATGGACACCGAAGCATTTTATCTTCTGTTGTTATTTACACAGAATGTAGTCAGGTATATTATTGTGTCTGCAAGAGGTTTGCACTTGTGCCACTATTATGCACTTTGTCCGAGACTTTAGTAAACTGTGCACCCTGGTTCCTAGGGTGCGCCACATTTATGACTGCGCCTCGACACAATTGTGTCACAACAGCATGAAGCCAAGAACAAAAAAGGTGCAACTCTGTGTCACATCCTAAATATAGACCAGATTTACTAAGAGCGTGTGACACTATTGGATTATCTGCTGCACGTTATTGCAGCAGTTTCCATATATTTGGGTCGTAGCGCGGATGAAGGACCTGGGAGAGACTGGGATCTTTGCGAATTTGGAGATTATTCTTTAAAAAAAAAAAAAAATAATAATAATAATAAATCTCATAATAATAAAATGAAATCTCAAATTAATAAAAAACAGGGCCAAAGTTTACCAAAGTTTTTAAAAGTCCTTTAAAAACTCACCCCATGACTCGAGTTAAAAGATTTATCTAAAATTTAACCTCTTTAAGGTCAGGAAAAAATCATTTCCCCCAAGAACCTCCATTGAACTTGAGAAGCAAAAGAAGTAATTCAGTAAAAAAACATCTCTTTTTTCAGCTTCTCCTTAACTTCTGCACAAAAAGATGGAAACATTAGTTTAGTTTTTTGTCTTCCAGCACGATTGTTCCGGAATCGGGAGATGTTATCTTATACCAGTCTTTTTATATAGTCTTTCGGTATAATAAAAAAACTTGCCATCTTCATCACATTTCCAGCTATTTTGCTATTTCGCAGAACTCTGTAATTCCTTCCTTTGTGGCTGCTGAAAGTAATCAGACTGTAAATGAGTTGTCACAATTATAGTGTGGGGGAGGGGTAACGGGAGAGACTCACAAACTTCTACTCTTTATCTGGTAAACTTGTATTCTGCTCTAAGGAGACGTAGAAGTTGACGCTGAATCATTAGGATTCGTTTTTATCTTTAAAGGAAACCTACTAGGAGGAATTTACCATCAGAAGTAGATGTGACGGTAGATTCCTTCTGCCTCTGCCCTAATCTGTAATCCAATAATCCTGGGATTTAACTTGTTAAAAATCTTTACTTGAGTAATATGCAAATAATGTACTTACTTTTGGTCTTCTGATAGCTAGTGTACTTACTTCTCGTCTTCTGGTACCTATGGTACTTACTTCTGGTCTTTTGGTAGCTAGTGCACTTACTTATGGTCTTCTGAAAGCTAGTGCACTTACTTCTGGTCATCTGATAGCTAGTTTACTTACTTCTGGTGGCTAGCGCACTTACTTATGGTCTTTTGGTAGCTAGGGTACTTACTTCTGGTCTTCTGATAGCTAGTGCACTTACTTATGGTCTTTTGGTAGCTAGGGTACTTACTTATGGTCTTCTGATAGCTAGTGCACTTACTTATGCTCTTCTAGTAGCTAGTGCACTTACTTCTGGTCTCTGATCTGATAGCTAGTGTTCTTACTTCTGGTCTTCTGGTAGCTAGTGTACTTACTTCTGGTCTTCTGATAGCTAGTGCACTTACTTATGCTCTTCTAGTAGCTAGTGCACTTACTTCTGGTCATCTGATAGCTAGCTTACTTACTTCTGGTGGCTAGTGCACTTACTTATGGTCTCTTGGTAGCTAATGTGCTTACTTATGGTCTTCTAGTAGTTAGTGTACTTACTTCTGGTCTTCTGGTAGCTAGTGTACTTACTTATGTCTTCTGATAGCTAGTGCACTTACTTCTGGTCATCTGATAGCTAGCTTACTTACTTCTGGTGGCTAGTGCACTTACTTATGGTCTCTTGGTAGCTAATGTACTTACTTATGGTCTTCTAGTAGCTAGTGTACTTACTTCTGGTCTTCTGGTAGCTAGTGTACTTACTTCTGGTCTTCTAGTAGCTAGTATACTTACCTCTGGTCTTCTGGTACCTAGTGTACTTACTAACATCTGGTCTTTTAGTGGCCATGGGGCAAACCTATGGACTCTGGATAGTCTCATTACTCATTTCCAGGCTTCTAGTAGTAAGGTAAACTATCAACCAGAAGACCAGAAATGAGTAATGAGGCAACTGGTCTTCTGGCGGCTAGGCAACTCTTGTTTGGTCATTTGATGGCCAGATCACTGACCTCAACGACTTATGTACTCAACATAAACTCAACATTTCTATTTTCCTGGCATCCACTTACTTGTTGTCAACTCACCTTGTTGAAAACTCTCATTTGGTCATTGGGTCACTTACAGGAAAGTCACAGGTATACTGCTGGCCAGGTGAAAAACCTTTGGTCTATGACTAGTCACAACAGTCATCTCTGGTCTTCCAGTAATTAATTTACTCAACACTGGATTTCTAGAGGTCATATCACTGATTTCTAGTTTCTGGGATCCAGTCACATTCTGCCTTCTAGAGGCAAGGCAACTCACTTCTGGTCTTCTAGAAGCCGGTTGCACTCTAGTCTTCTGATTACTGGGCCTCTCTCCTGGTCTTCTGATAAACAAATAGTCACATCAGGACTTCTGTTGGCCAGGTAAAAACCCTTTGGACTGTGACCTGTCAAATTAGTACTGTCCTTCTCTTCTGGAGGATAGATATGTTATCTCTGGTCTACTACCAGATTATTCTGATCTTCACTCCTGGTTCCTGGACCTCTTATATGGTTTTCTGTTGGCCAAAGAAGTCACCTCTAGTCTTCAGGTAGACAGAGCACCTGGTCCTCTAGTGCCATATAACAAACCTCTGAACATTGACTAGTCAATTTACTCTGGATGCCATTTCCATCACACACATATGGACCTTTGTTTTTTGGTAACACATTTTGAAGAAAACAGGGTCAAGACTAGTAAACAGGGTCAGTAAATCATAAACTGGTGCAGAAGACTGCCGGTGTATATTGAATAAATGGATGGCCTGTTTTTTTAGATAATATCTGTTGCCTACTGACCTGACCTTTAACTTGCTTAGCTGCCCCGACCTTCAGCCTGCATGACCCCTGGTATTTCGTACCAGCCCTGGCCATCTGTCACCTACTCTAGGTCTACTCCCATTAATAGTCTTGTTCCCTCAATGCTGGTGAGTCCAGATTGCATCTGTTACGTCAGTAATTATGTTAGTTCACCGATGACTAATTGTCCAATTTACCCTTCTCTCTTTGGAGGCTGTTGTCTGTCCATCCTTGGAAACACTTTTGTGTCCTGTGTAAAGTTGGCCTTCTACACTGAATTGATTGGGGTTTATACTTCTTATAATCACTGGATTTGACTGCCTTTACCTTTAGCCTGTCTGAACCTTAGTGTTTTGTACTAGCTTTGGCTATTTGTCAACTACTCCAGGGCTACTCTATAGGTAGTAGTCTGATGTCCTCAATGCTGGGGAGTCCAGACTCCTCTGTTTGTTACGACAGTACATTTGTGAATTGTGTTAGGTCACCAATGACCCTTAAATTCTTTAACTAGTCTTCCTATCGAGATTTCTCCCCGTGGAGGCTCTGGGAAGTTCACCCCTGGCAACACCTCTGTGTCCAATGTCAGTCTTCTCCACTGAATCGAATGGGGTAGAGAAGAAATGAGTTTACACTTGATTTGACTGCCATGACCTTAAACCCGTCTTATTCTTAGTGTTTTATACTAGCCTTGGCCATTTGTCAACTACTCCAGGGCTACTTTATAGGTAATAGAGTCCAGATCCATTTGTTTGTTACAACAGTACATTGGCGAATCGCGTTAGTCACCAAAGACCCATAAATTCTTCAACTAGCCGTCCTATCGAGATTTCTCCCCGTAGAAGCTATGGCCACCCCAGGCAACTCCTCCATGGCCATTCTCAGCCTTCTCCACCTAATCGAATGGGGTAGAGGACAGATGGGTTTACACTTCTTATAATCACTTGATTTTATCTATTATTTCTTTTATCTTTTAAAAACTCACACAAAAGAGATACAGAATAATTAATAGGACATAGATAGGGCAGGTTCTTCCATGGTAGTAATAATCCAAAAAGTCAAACAGAACAAGAAAGACATTGTATGACAAATACCACCGAGAGGATCATAATTATGTGAATAAATGAATAGAGAAATGAATGGATGATTGGAAAAAGACCCATGTTTAAATAGAGAACTACAACGTGAATCACCGTGATCATTCATTATAAGAGATATAATTATCATTAGACCAGCGAAGCTAAGATAAATGGTTGTCACAGGATTGGATGGGAGAGAGAGTAACACCTCCATTGCCAAAGGGAATTTCGTAGCTACATCTCCTGTATGGTGTAATATAGTCTCCATTGTACTGTGCACTCATCACTACTGTTACTACTTTTCCAAGGGTGTAACTAAATTATTTGGGCCCCAGGACCAATGATTGCCTACTAGTACCAGTACAATTCACCATAGATGTAGAACCAGCAGATAGAATTATTGTAGGCCCAAGGATATGTTTTCCAAGCATAGAAATAATGCTTATTTTGTAACAAAGCAGCTTAGATACAGCGGATATGTGATGTGGATGCCTATATAATGGCAGCTTAGAAAAGGCAGATCAACTCTATGTAAGATGGATGTCTATATAATGGCAGTTAAGATATAGCAGTTCAGCGCTATGCAAGGTGTAAGCAGTATAATGGCAGCTTAGATACAGCAGATCAGGTCTTTGTATGGTAGACACCTCAATAATAATATATGTATACCAGCTAGAAGGGATTACTAACCTACTGCTACTTCTGATAATCAAAACTTAATAATCATAATAATGGAAGGGGATACATGACTGGCATTTTATGTAATAAATCTTAGTATTCAGAGTAAGATATAATGGCCAGTAACTACTCAACGTTCCCTCCCCTGTGCCAGTGTGAGGACACTAAATAAAACTCACAAACAAATACACATGAGCAGTCCGAATTACAACAGATACTATATATAAGGCATAAAATCGCAAATACAAAGGGATAGTCTTGGAACAATAGATAGATATATTGATTGCTTGATTGATAGATAGATAGATAGATAGATAGATAGATAGATAAAGGGAAATGATTTGTCTTCTGGGGCAAAAATTTTATCTATCTATCTTTTTATTGTTCTGTGACTATCCCTTTGCATCTGTGATTTTGTGCCTTATATGCCAATAGCTAAAGTTGGAAAAAAAGAAGTTTAGAAAGAGCAGCAAACTAAGAAACTATAAAGCAGGTCAAGCTAAACTCAAACAGGCACTGGACTGAATGAGAGCAAAACACTTAAAGGAAACTAGAACCTTAGCTCCAGGATGATTGGAGAAAAATCTGTATATCCCAATATTAACTATTATAAAAGTGTGGTACAAACAATTCCAAATCAGCCAGCAAGTTAAGGGAACATTCAGACTCCTGTCTATGGGAACATATATGCGACCGCAAGTTTTTGGCTGCATATATATCCCCATAGACGGCAATGGCGGCCCACATGTGTGGCACCGTTCTGCGCCGTACAGCGGGAAAAGATAGAGCCTGCTTTTCCTATTCCGGGTGGAAGGTGTCATCTCCTCTCCAGCGCACGCCGATATGCCCGCCCGGTGGGCATACAGCCGTGTGAATGCACCCTGAGTGGTTATTTACATAAGTGAAACACAAAAACAAATCAACACTTGTTCAGCCGCATTCCACGGATAGAGGAGGGCACTGGCACTGTCGTCACAGATTTACTATACTCCGAATTAAATAAACTTCTGTATCACAGACTTCACCTTCTCTACCACTGAGACAGGGAACATGAGCCGAGAAGTTCACTCGAAGGAAGTACAAAAGTGCACTTTAAACCTTTAATTGGAAGGAGAGCCAAAACCTCTACTTATTTCTTGCGCACCAAAAACATTGCCTCCAAGGCCGTTACTCGCCATGAGGACACCCTGAATATATTTCAGACATTATAGAATTCTGTATTCAATTAACTTAAACAATGGCTATGGAGCGTCTCGGATCCAGTGTTCGGCTGTCAGAGCGCTATCATTATCTCTATACTTCCTCGGCAGAGCCTCTCACGTCATCCGGAACGCATTGTTTCGCTGTCTCTCTAGAAGCGCTCAGTGCTTTCACTGCTACCTTGCCTGGGTATAAGACTGAATACTTAATTTGATCGTCCATAACAATTGCAGAGCTCGCCGCTGTCCCCATATTGTCATGTCAACCCGCTTCTCGGTAGCTTACAAATAACTATTTGTGTCCTCGACGGAGGAATGATGACTAATATTTCACAATCCGGCAACGTGAGGTTCATCCATTGATTGTTATATCAAAGCACTTTGTTGTTGCTTTTTTCGAGTCTACACCTAAAAACACCGCCTCAATATTTTTCAAGCCTTGTCACTTCTGAGTCATATTTGACAAGCAATTTCCGAGTGCTCCGAAGGATCCGCTTTGAATGAGAATTGAGTGTTCCCTGTTTTTTAAGTTTTGACACAAATATAACCAATGTGTACAGAAGGTTTTCCAATTTGAGATATGAATGGCCCATGTCGAATAGAAATACGATTGTGAAATATGTCCTTAGGAGAGGGGGGACACGATGCACTAGTGTGTCATTAAACCCCACCCCTTCCACGGCAATGAATATATCAGAGGTCTCTGGATAAAACCGTAAGGTGGTCACACTGCCGGACAATGCAGTTACCAGCGGATGTCAGTTGTGTAATACAGCTGACACCCCCTGCATATGGAGAGGGCTCAGCCCGGCAGACCTCTCCATACTTCCCTTACTGCTGTACAATTTACATAGTCGTTCCGCAGTCAGTAACTGGTTAAAGGACATGTACCACCACAGAGACATTCTGGTGTGTGGCCTCTCTGGCAGGATCTGTTCCTCTTTTAGCTCCCCTTTGCTGTTGATTTAAAAAAAAAGGGCTTTACAAGTTATGCAAATGAGCCTGAGGGGCTACAGGTTCCATTAACACCTATGGAGCCCAGAGTCCCTCAGCCTTATTTGCATAATCTTAAAAGTGCTTTTTAAAATAATCCAGGGAATAAGAAGTTTAAAGAAGAGCAGATCCTGCCAGTATGTCAGTGTGCTGGGTTTACAATCCTTTATCCTGGTGGTAGATGTCCTTTAAAGGAAACCTACCACTATGGATCTACCTACTAAGGGCGTGGAGTAGCCTCAGCTCCGGTTACTCCACGCCCCAGTAGCCTCTTTAGAAAATTTGCATATTACCCTGATTAAAGATTAGAAAAGATAGAGGGGAGTAAAGGATTAGCCCTAAAAGGACTATCCTTACATCCATTAGATGCACCTACCACCGGATCTACCTTAATACCTAGATCTGTAGTGGTAGGTTTCCTTTAAAGGACTTTAACATTTTATAATGCAGTTTAATTTAAGCAAAGAATAGGATGCAACATGTATTTCCAAAGATTTATGGTGCAAATTAAAATATAAGTTAAAAGAGTGAGGTTTTCAGTTACGCCAAATGTGACTCATTTCTGAACATATCCTGCAGACATTATTTATAGCCAATGCTAATGTGTGCATCTCGTTGGAACATGTTGCATGGGGGGGAAAGTTACCGGCTCACCTTTTGTCCCATGTGTCAGCACTGATAAATCTTAGCTCAGTATTTCCATTCCATATTCACAGGTTATCAAACACTACGGGCTGAGTGACATCTACTGTACTTCAGGCTGTCATCGCCGCTACGTGGTAATGCAGAAAGAAAAAAGAAACCTAAAGCCAACCTGATCCTTCGCTATGCGTCTTTCTCATTAATTGTACCCGTTTTAATTTCTGTCAGAAAAAAAAAAAAGTCAAGAAAAGATAAATTTAAATATGCAAATGAGAAAGGAATAATTACCATTCCATTAATAAATTATAATATAAACACGATTCACGCAAATGCACCGCTAGTTTTTTGCATCTGACTGTAAAATCTTAGAACAATTACGCTGTCAATGAAATACTGGAGTGTTTTTAGAGGCTCTTAATGACATCTCTCATCATGAAAAATGGATCGTTTCTGTAGAATTTAAAGGGGACCTGTCACCAAGGACTACATTTTTAATTAACCGACTCATGTGATTGCTGCTATGCCCCTGATAAATTTGGTGTTTGTTCTCAAAAAATTGGTCAACCCGGTCAAAAGATATGGCCCCCGCAAGTTTATATGTAAATTAGTTCATACTAATCAGGGGCGGTACTCTGTTAATTTTTTTCTCTGCGTTACCGCCCCCTTGGCTAGTATCAGCTAATTCACAAATATCTTTAGAAGGGGTTACCAGATTTTTCTTTTTTTAAACAACACTAAATAAATCGAGGGCACAATGGGATTTCATTACTTAAAGGGAACCTGTCACCATTTTCGTTACAATATAATTGTGTGTTATAACTTACCTAGCTCCCTGACAAAATCCTCTGTGCAGTCCCAGGGATTGGGTTTGGTTTGGATGCAATTTCATAAAACAACATGTGACTTGTCTGTGCTGCTCACTCCTGAGCTCTCAGTACAGCTCCTCCCTCTCTCACTGATGTCAGGTTACCAGGCTCCTCCCTCTCACACTGATGATAGCTCACTATGCTGTGACCTCTGTGAAGGAGCAGGAGGGAGGAGCTGTACAGGAGCACAAAGGTGGGGGCTGAGAGATGATTAGTCTGCAGCACAGACAAGTCACATGTTGTTTTTTTAAATGCATCCAAACCGAAGCTCAACCCCTGGGACTACACAGAGGATTCTATGATAATGAGGTCCCTGGTGACCGGTTCCCTTCAATGACCTAATGCTATTTTGTTTTTTTTATTTTAGCCTTTACCTGGGGGACTTCCTGGTGTCAGTATTTATTATTTCATACAATGTACTGGAAAGCGGGAAAAAAATTCCAATTGCAGTTACAACTTAATTATTCTTTGGGTCAGTATCATCATGTAGATTATAAATGTATATAGTTTTTGTTCTGTTTTAATACCTTTAAAAAAATTAAAACCTTTCAAGACCTTTTTTTTGTGCGATTTAGCCATATTCTGGGGCCAAGAACTTTTTCATACTTTGTAATCTTTTGATCACTTCGAACAGTATTTAAATTTTTCTCCACTTTATGTGTCGCAAACAGGAATAATTACTTTTTAGAATTTAATAAATTGGACATTTAATGGCAATGCCTAACATGTTTAAAATTTTCTGTTTATTTTTTTTTTCCATTTTAGGAAAAGTCAGGTGATTTGGAGTTTTAGATTTTTTTAAAGGAAATTTACAAATCAGGGAGGGATTGGCCATCCCTCCCATAGCTCCTTTAAGGCTCGGTCACCCCTTTAAAAGCCATTGTCCCTATTAGTGACCTGCTCAGCTATTCAATGTTCATACTTTGAGGCCATCTGGTTCGAGCAGGGTCTATTAAAGATCATCATGGGATACTATTGTGAGGGAACAGACTCCATTTTGTCTCTGTGTTCTCCCTCCATGTGTCTTTATATTGCCTATATTGTCAGAAAACTACATCTGTGCATAGTACCATCCCCCGAGCACACAGATGTCTTAGAGATCACCTTACATGGACACATCCTGTCCAAGGGAAAGGAATGTGACGCATGCCCAGTAAAGTTTCTTTGTTTCAAAACCCTATAAGAACTCTCTGCTATCTAAATAAAGTTGGAACCGTCTCAAACACACACGTGTGGGTGTGACTGATTCTCCGAGCAGCTCGTACTCTACAACAATTTGGACCCACATCACATCAGAGAACTGTCCGGCTATAGAAAGCTTCTATGTTTACTTCTAGTGGATAGAAATCTGTCTATGGTCATGTGATGTCACACAGGTGCACGGGATATAAGAGGCTGTGCACCTTTGTGACATCACATGACCAGGGATATAAGGATCCGTGCACCTGTGTGACATCACACGACAAGGGATACAATGAGCCATGCACCTGCGTGACATCACATGACAAGGGATATAATGAGCTGTGCACCTGTGTGACATCACATGACCAGGGATATAATGAGCTGTGCACCTGTGTGACATCACATGGCCAGGGATATAGCGAGTTGTGCACCTGTGTGACATCACATTACCTGGGAAATAAGGAGCTATGCACCTGTGTGACAGCACATGACCAGGAATATAATGAGCCATGCACCTGTGTGACAGCACATGACAAGGGATATATGAGCTATGCACCTGAGTTTACCTGGGAAATAAGGAGCTATGCACCTGTGTGACAGCACATGACCAGGAATATAATGAGCCATGCACCTGTGTGACAGCACATGACAAGGGATATATTGAGCCGTGTACCTGTGTGAAATCACATGACAAGGGATATAATGAGCTATGCACCTGAGTGACATCATATTACCTGGGATAGGAATAAGGAGCTATGCACCTGTGTGACAGCACATGACAAGGGATATAATGAGCTGTGTACCTGTGTGACAGCACATGACAAGGGATATAACGAGCCATGCACCTGTGTGACATCACATGACAAGGGATATAATGAGCTGTGTACCTGTGTGACAGCACATGACAAGGGGTATAATGAGCTGTGTACCTGTGTGACATCACTATTCCTGGGAAATAAGGAGCTATGCACCTGTATGACATCACATGACAAGGGATATAAGGAGTCAATGCACCTGTGTGACATCACATGACAAGGGACAGGTTTCTATCCACTGGATGTAAACATTGCAGCTTTCTATACAATAATTGCAAGCAGAGATCTAGAACTGATGAGGAACTGATACAGAAAGTTTATTGGAAAATTGTCTAACTTTTCCTTACACAAAGAATATCAATTACTTTCTGAAAGTGAAAATAACTTTAACTAGTCATGGGTGTGGAGACCTGGGTTTGGCTGTCCGATCAGACTCTCCACCCTCGTACCCTCTCAGTCTTACCCATTGAGGGTCATTGATTACTCCATTCTGCATTATTTTCAAGCATCTGAAATGTGGAGAAAATGTATGTAAAAATTAGAAATCAAGTTGTCCATCCTGAAGTAGACCCCCGGTGGCCACCCACATTGTCCATCATAAATTGACATTGAATATCAGAGAGTTATACATATGGAGAGAGGTAGGTGGCGCTCACTAATCCATTCAAAGGTAAAACACACAGGAAGGTACAGTCTGCGATGATGGGCCGTTCCACGCCGATCTACTTCTACGACTGTTGCCCTTACGGAAATATTCTTGATCTCTTTATGACTAACGTGATAACATTCATGTGCAGTTTTCCATTGTGTACTAATGTAAAAATTTCGACTTTTTCAGATATGGAGGAAGAGATCTTGATTACAGTATTTTTCGGACTGTAAGGCGCACTGGATTATAAGGTGCGCCATCAATAAATGCCTGATAAAACGTCTAGGTTCATATATAAGGCGCACCGGATTATAAAGATAAATGACCAGCAGGTGGCAGACCTGTGCACAGTTCAAGGCAGCTGTTGTCTGTAAGTACGGTTCATATATAAGGCGCACTGGACTATAAGGCGCACCTTTGATTTCTGAGAAAATCAAAGATTTTTAGTGCGCCTTATAGTCCGAAATATACGGTAGATTAAGCGATCGTTCATCTTCTATATGCACTCGTATATCGAAGGGGAGAATTACCCTGCTAAAAGTAAAAAAATTAATCACCCTAAAAAAAAGAAAAATCTGTAGAGTTTCCTGTCACCGATCTTTTTGATCTTCACGGTTGCAGGTTTTTTCAAAATATTTATTAATAAATTAAGAGAGCTGGCGGCACGGCGTAGGTGTCGGGATGGAGTGCGGGATTGTCAGATTAATTTGTCGGATGTTTATTCAGTAGAACGGTTGACGGGTTTTATGTTCCTGTTTAGAAAACATTCGGGCAAATGAGATAAACTTCCTATAATGTGATACGGACGGCGAATGTTGATGTATTTACTTGTACGGGAGTTTATTGGTAGAAACATCCATTTACCAGACGTCAGTCAGAAAAATGGCTGCTCCTTGGAGACGGTAATAATTATAGACGATTAGACGGCGCACTTCATTAACTCCTCGGTGACCAGGGATGGGTAACGTTGCAGCAGGTAGTTAAAAGGATTTTCTATGGAAGCCCATTTACCCTATTAGGTTCCATCTCCTTCTAATGGCTGCCATGTGATCATTGTACATTTTGTGGGTTTTAGCTGGATCCACCACAATCATCTGATCATTACAGTGGTTTTACATGAAAGCAGTTATTGCGGATGAGATAAGTTCTGGGATTTTTAAAAATATAACTTTGATCCAATAATTTGCTTTAATTATGATATTTAAAGGGAACCTGTCATCATATTTTTCACAAATACAGCTAGTGACAGGTTCCTATAGAGCGCTATTAACTAACTGAAACTCTCCTTCTAGCTAAAAATTGTTTTCTTCACATCCCCATAAAATCATTATTATAAACTTGCCTGGTATCCATGGATATCTAGAGCGAGTCATGGGGCGTGGCCTAATGTCATGTCACCAGGGTGACATCATCTCAGGTCCTTTAGTCTCCTAACATTAGCAAACTGTACACCATTCACATACCAGAGCACCTGTAATCACAGCTTACCTGTATGGACTTCTAATCCCGTCCACACAGGCTGCTGTGATTTCAGGTGCTCAGATATGTGCTTGGTGAACTTTGGCGCACTGCTTGTGGGTAGTTTGCTAATGTTAGGAGGCTAGAGGACCTGCGATGATGTCACCCTGGTCACATGACATTACTGCTGCATGCTGAGGAAGCATGGGGATGTGCTTGAGAAAGGGGAGGATCCCCAAAACGTAGCGGGCATGTTCGAATCCATGTGGCCATGTCTCTGAAAATATTTGGAGTGTTATTCTACTTGCGGAAGTACTTTTTATGGACAGATGAACACATTATCCATGTGATGGTATGTGTATTTATGGCTTAAACTTTGATAAAGAAGAAACCCGTCAAGGTTGCATGCATTAAATTATTGGATAACTTTTCATCGATGTGCTGCTGGATTCAGCCCAAGTAGGCCACGCCCACCTCGATTCGCTCTAGATATCCCTGGATACAAGGCGCATTATAACTCTGATTTCATGGGGATCTAAGGGAAACAATTTTTTATGTAAAAGAAGGTTGTCAGTTAGTTAATAAGGCTGTATGGGAACCTGCTACAGCTGTATTTGTGAAAAATGTGGTTCCCTTTAATACATTTTTCTGCTTACCGTAGTTTTTTTTTTCTCTAAAGTTGGTGACTTTTTCTGCAAAACATAAATATTTCTTATAATAATCATATTGAGCAGTCAGATGCTAATAAAGGGGTTCTACCAAATACAACGGCTGAAGCTCAGCACCACTAATTTCCATAGAGATGAAATTCTAAAAGCAGCAACGGTATATCGCTATTTGTGGAAATCATTACAGCCATGTTTTTTTTTAATCCAGTACTACAATCTTAAGGGGGTTTTTGGGAGGGTTTTCATTTTCAGTGACTCCTCTCCATACAGGGTAAATTATCGTGCACCGAATATGTAAGTGATTAATGGCCACTATTCTCCCCAGGGCACTCACATTTAATTTAATTCATATGCCATTTCTTCAATCGGATGTTATTAAAAAAAACTTGCCTGTGTGAAGATAATTTCCCATAAAGGTAACAATGTTGTCCCTTAGTAATGAGATAGCTGTCCTTGGATATGACCACCCCTCCACTCTGGAAGTGTTGGCCACATATCTGCTATTGAGACACCAACCACCTGGATTCAGCATTGATTACCACAGGACGGCTGTGTATCAACTAGGTGGTTGTATCCAAAAAATAAACTTACCGTATAAAATATTATAATAATAATAAACACATCTTTATTTATATATGAGGGCAGCATGATGGCTCTGGGGTTAGCACTTTAGACTGGCAGCGCTGGGGACCTGGGTTCAAGTCCCATCCAAGTCAACATCTGCATAGAGTTTGTATGTTCTCTCTGTGTTTGCATGTGTTTTCTCCAGGTCCTCTAGTTTCCTCCCACACTACAAAACATACTGGTAGGCTGATTAGATAGTGAGCCCCATTGGGGACAGTGACTGATTTGGCAAACTCTGTGCAGTGCTGCAGAATCTGTGTGCACTATATAAATAAAAAAATATCATCATCATATATCTCTGCTGTAATTCACAGACATTGAACATGCAAAAATGATTTGGTTCTTTTTGAATCACTTCAGCAACGGGTGGTTGTATCCAAGGACAACAAGCTCGCTTCTAAGGACAATGTGGCAAGATTTATGGGAAATTATTTTCACACAGGAACACATTTTTCAATAACAGGTGAATTAACTGAAATGGCATATTAAGTGGAATATCCCTTTAATGCAACCCCTAAAAAAGACTTCTCCCATTTTGGTCCCCTACTCCTTTTTTTAAATAATAACAACAATTTTAAAAAGTAAGCAGATCTCCTGCTTAAAAATTCACAAAAAAATTGGCAGAAAACTTGTCAGTGCTGGTCTCAAGTGCTTATAGTTCCCCTAAGACTGAGATGTGATGAGGTTTGACTCAAACAAGAACCAAAGCACTGAGGCTGCACCATTGCCACTGGACCCAAGATGCCTTAAAGGGGAATTCCCAAGAAGACAAGATTCCTAAATATACTGAGGATAATGCAATAACATATTCTCTAATTCACTGTTATTAACAAAAATGCAGCATTTCACAGATATATTCCAACCCGTCTCTATCAGTCGTGGTGTTTCCAATTTGCCTGTCTCTGGATCTGATCGTAAATCTTGTGACTATGGTCATATTCTTCTAATAAAAAGTTTCTCTTGTCTGCACACTACAGTGCTCTCTGTCTTCTGCCCACTGCGTTACAAGACCAGCTCGTCCATAGGCACTTCCTATTGGCAAGCAGCAGTGTGCAGAGACTTACTCTACAAGCTACAGACAGATAAGGTCTTTATCTGGGAGGGTGGCATATAGCAGAGCTGACTATGTGAGTGTTATAGGTGAGTTATCAGAGCTGAGACTGTCATTGTGTGTTATATCCATCTCATGGATCTCATCATCTCTCATCTGTGATCTTTCTCATCTCTCTTTATATGTGCTAGATACTAGTAAAATGTTCAGAAGCTAAATGAAAAGTTTATACAAACCCTGTACCCTGAATATAAGCACATTGTCAGCACACATCATCTCACAGCACCAGGTGGGCGGAGAGCAGGCATGACAGGATTGGGCTGGGAGGGATGTAAATACTTTGGGTGGAGTTAATTGGGGGGAGGAGAATGACAACTGAGGAGAAAGGAGGTTTTGAAAAAGGGGGTGGAGTGAGACATTTTATAAGGGCTGGCAGGAAGGGCTAGCCTCATTCTGGCCAGAAAAAATTGTCCTGCCCACCCTTTCCTTAGTTGAGATTGTATAGAGAGCACTTATGTGTTTTGGGGAGGAGGAATACATTTATTATAAATCTTCCTGTCAGGATGGGGTCAGACAGTCAGGATGTCCTTTGCTAGGGGGCGGGTTCTTGGCAACAGCAGTTAGAGCATAAAATTTGTGGTGATACAATATAGCCACTTCAATTCAATAATTCTGGTGGTTTCGTCTGGGGTTGAACCGGGAGGATGGGTTCGGTTTTATTGTCTCCAATTGTTGGTCTAGGGCCACATCTTCTTTCGCCACTTAGCTAGCAGGTTCGTGGCAAGTGGAGCTGGGGGTGGGGCAAATTTTGGTTTATGGGGGACAAGTTTTGATCTGCAAGGTTTTTCAGCCTAAACATGCTATCATTAGTGGTTGTTGCCAAGAGCTCAGCTATCAGTACAGGCAGTCCCCGGGTTACATACAAGATAGGTTATGCAGGTTTGTTCTTAAGTCAAATTTATATGTAAATCGGAACTGTATATTTTATAATTGTAACCCCAGCCATAATTGGGTCTCTGTGACAATTGGATTTTAAAATTTTTGGGTTGTCATAAGAACCAGGATTAACAATAAATCTTAAAGGAAACCTACCACTTGAAATGGCAGGTTTAAGAAGAAAACACCGAGCACCAGCTGAGGGAGAGCTGGTGCCGGAGCTTATTTATGTTAGTGTTTTAAACCGCTGTATCGCGGTTTAAAACACTTTTTAAACTTTATAGCCGGCGCAGGGAGGTACGCGCTCGGCGCTTACCATGCGCGCGGCTACATAGGAAGTGAAGGAGAGCCACACGCATGGTAAGCGCCGAGCGCGTACCTCCCTGCGCCGGCTATAAAGTTTAAAAGTGTTTTAAACCGCGATACAGCTGTTATAAAACACTAACATAAATAAGCTCCGGCACCAGCTCACCCTCAGCTGGTGCTCGGTGTTTTCTTCTTAAACCTGCCATTTCATGTGGTAGGTTTCCATTAATTGCAGACATGTAATAACTGTTAAAGCTGATTATTGTAGCCTAGGGCTAAAGTAAATTACCAACATCCAGAGGTTGGCTTGTAACTAGGGGTCATCTGTAAGTTGGGTGTTCTTAAGTAGGGGATGGCCTGTAGTTATAATGTCACATTTTAATAAAATGTTTTATATCTTTCAGATAGTATTCAAGATTGCTAATAAAAGCTGTGACCATTCACCTTTCCAATGAAAATTTCTCTGTATTTTATTTGTTTAGGTGGGTGGTCAGCCTATAGGTATATGGGTTTTTCCTGGGCCCCGAACTCAGTCATTGCCAGATCATGAAGTGTCTGCTCAGAGAGTCTCCGCCCACACCCTGGAATCTTACACCAACCATCACTGAGTGATAAGAGATAAAACTGCAATACCACTGACTAAATCTGTAAAGTAAGGGGTTAAACATGATCTTTATTGTGTAGGGGATTCAAATTTGAGAACATTCTATTATGGGCAAACCCCTTTAAGGAAAGATATGTAAATTTTTACTTCTAATGTTAAAATACAAAAAAAAAATTAACAAGGTTTTTTTTCCCAGAGAAGATCTGTGATACAGCCTACAGCAGTTGAAGCCTAGAAATCCATCAAAATGAAGCTTTTGCTTTCACAAAACAAAAGCTGCCCTGTGATTGGCTGCTATAGGAATTTTTCATGTGAGATAATTTTAAAAATAAAAAACTTCTTACGGTACCGAGTGAGAGGCCGCTACCTGGCAAGTGAAATGCGCCATCTTGTCCACATGTTAAAAGATGGTCCCTCTTCATTTTCAAGTTTTTCTGACTTTCTCAGACTATTATATTTTTACTGTAAAAAGTGATTATCGTTAAAAATCTTAATATAGCCACATTCACGGAACATCAATCACACAATATCTACATTATACAATATAATAATGACAGGGAAAAGTACAATTTGTCTAATCACGGTGACAGCACAGAGGCAGCTTCAATGGATTCAGTGCTTAAAGTGCAATTCCCTTTCAACAACAATTCACAGATCAGATCTACAGAAAGGACAAGAACTTGTCACAAACTTTTCTTTACTGGTTTCAAGAAATCTTAGACTTTTTTTCAATTTTAAAGGAATTTTTGCTCTGTTGAAATACATAAGTGGACATGAAGTTCTATGTACTAAAGCTACTGTTTACTTTCCTAAAACTTTTCTCTTATATCCCTTTAAATGTAATACTTGTATTCCAATAATATAATAGCATGAAAATTTCTTGAGTCCATGTGTTATTGCTGCCAAATTTGCCCCCAGATGTATCCTGCTGCTTGTAACAAATCTCCACACCGCGTCCCTAAAAAAAACACTTACCATATAATATAATATTATAATAATAATAATAATAATAATAATAAATCTGGATAACAACACTGTGCTCCTAAATTATATAAAACCCTCACAAAATACCTAGCAACACTGTGCTCCTCAATTATATATAACCCTCACAAAATACCTAGCAACAAACATATGTAAACTATAAACAATATTATTCCCCCTTGAATACAAGGCATTTACAGATCTGAATAACAACCTCTCAGGGCTATGTTTTATTGCTACTGAATTTGTAACTGATGTATTCAGATGTAACACATCTCCATACTACAACCCTAAAAATATACACTTTCAGTATAATATTCCCTAGATAACAATAACGTGCTTCTAAAACATACCCGATAACACTGCGCCCCAAGAATAGGTAAATTATAAACAATATTAAATCCCCCTGAATAAACTGCATTAATATAACTGCATGACAACTTTTCAGGACCTTGTCACATTACTGCTAAATTTGCCCCCAAAATGTTTCCTCTATGTAGCAAATATCCATACTGCATCCCTAAAAACATCAGTCACTTATTCACTTAGTCACATTATATCTCCTGGATAACAACATTTTGCTCCTATTTAATATATACCCCTCACAAAATACTTGACTACACCGCACCCTAAGCATTTGTAACTCATAAACCATATTATACCCCTCTGAATAAACTGCAGTAACAGAACTGAATGACATCATCTAAGAGCCATGCCTAATTGCTGCTCCATAAAGGAAAATCTCCACACTGCACCCCTAAAAATATCAGTCATTTACAGTAAAATACCCCCTGTATAACAAAACTGTGCTCCAAATAATATATATCCCTCACAACAAACCTGACTGTATTGTCCTCCAGGATATGTAAAATATAAAAATTATTGGGGGACATTAATCATAGTGGGTCTCAGGTTCGCCTGTTTTTGCGCCTGGTTTGCTCTTATTTTTGGCTCCTGATCTATGATGGATCTAGATGCGCCAGATTTTTGCACTAAAAGATGCTCAAAACAGTCTATACTATCCCTGGCACTGTGCCTGGTAAATTATGAAGTGGTCACAGTACTATAGGCCTTAAACTACTAATTGACAGGAGTGTCGGATATTCATGTA
This sequence comes from Engystomops pustulosus, assembly GCA_019512145.1. NCBI lineage: Eukaryota > Metazoa > Chordata > Amphibia > Anura > Leptodactylidae > Engystomops > Engystomops pustulosus. The sequence goes on from CM033644.1 coordinate 209,259,138, forward strand.
CATGGAGTCTTAGGACAATTAGGGTTACATTCTTCAGCAATCCTTAATTATAATAATCTCTTACTTTGCAAATTTTTCTTCCTTTCCTTTAGAATTTTTTTTTGCAGAATTTACATTACATAGGTAAACATCTCTCTTCAATCTCCATAACTTGCTGAGTGCAGATTTTCTTAATCAAACCTAATTTGTCTCGGCTGGACACTTCATTATCAGTGTAATGATAAAAGTGCACAGCGGAGGAGGAACGCTCCATACATTGAGACAGATTACCTTAATTACACCTGCCCTCACTAATAATCACAGCATCGCTTATTACTTCTTATATGCAAGGTCATTGTCATCAGTATTCTGCCTGATGCTGACGAGAGGATTTCATCATTTCTGTGGAACAACTGCATCATCCTAATGGAAACAGGGTAAGAATTAAGAGATAACCCTATTATAGTCAAGATAGATAAGAAGGATAGAAATGATTATAGTAGATAGATAGATAGAGATATAGATAGATAGATAGATAGTAGATAGTAGATGACGATTTTTTAGACTAGATAGAAAGCTATAGATGATAATAAGAGATAGATATGGGTAGTAGGATGTAGTGTGAGCTGATTGTAGATAGGGATGCGTGTAGATTGATAGTGATAGATGAATAGATAGTCTATAGATAGATAGTGATGGTCTAGATAGATAGATAGCTAGAGGTCGGATTAGATAGATAGCGTTGGTGTAGCATTGTGTCGGATAGATACATATGAGCTAGATAGATAGATAAATAGATGATAGATAATAGATAGATATGATATAGATAGATAGATAGATAGATAGATAATTGATGGATAGATAGATATGAGATAGATAGATAGATAGATAGATAGATAGATGAAAAAGATAGATAGATAGATAGATAGATAGATAGATAGATAGATAGATAGATAGATATTGATGGATAGATAGATATGAGATAGATAGATAGATAGATAGATAGATAGATATTGATGGATAGATAGATAGAGATAAATAGATAAACATTGGGGCATATGTATCACTTGTTTGTTTTTGCACCTTTTAAACACCAAACTAGCCGCACAGCAAAAATAACCATGTTTTCCTCATTTATCCTATGACCTTCTATCTACAAACAATCTGCCAAAGCAGCAGCTCAGAGCAGGATAGAAGAGAAGTGAGTGGTGATCTGAAACAGGACAGAGAAGTGTCCCATGTAGCAGAATAGAAGAGAAGTATGTAGGAGCTGCAGACAAGACAGAGAAGTGTCCCCCTGTAGCAGAAGAAAAGTGTGGGAGCTCAGACAGGACAGGAAGTGTCCTGTGTATGCGGGATAGAAGAGAGTGTTTGGGACTACAGACGACAGAGGGTGTCCCTGTGTAGCATAGGGTGGGCTCTCAGGGCGAGAAGTCCCTGAGAGGGGATGAGAGAGTGTTAGAGCTGCAGACAGGACAAGACGTATCCCGTGTAGCGGATGAAGGCAGTGTGTAGGAGCTGCAACAGGCAGAAAGTGTCCTTGTGTAGCAGATAGAAGAGAGTGTGTAGGACCTGAAGGATGACAGGCTTCCCGTGTAGCAGGATAGAAGAAAGTGTGTAGAGCTGCGACAGGACAGAGAAGTGTCCCCGTGTAGCAGGATAGAAGAGAAGTGTGTCTTCTAGTCATCATCTACGATCATCTATCTACTCGATCCTTTCCAGTCTACTCACATCTATCTCACCTTCTCCCATACTCTCATCTACTATCCATCTAGTCTATCTATCTTCACTATCTAATCTATCTACCTTTTACTCCATCGATCCCTATCTATCTCTACATTCTTCTTCCATCTTTCAGAGCTTCTATTAGCTACATAGCTCTATCTATCGATCTATCGCTCGCTTCTATCTGATCTACGATCTTCTAGTCCTGATTATACCATCTATCCCTATCTATCGCTTCATTCTTCTTCCAGTATTCTTCTATCTATCTACTAGCCCATCTATCTATTTATCTATCTATCTAGTCTATCGTATCAGCGTATCATCTATCTATCTATCAATCTATCTAGCTACATCCTTTTAAGTCCATCAGCCCTATCTATCTCTATCCATCGTCTTCTTCCATATTTCTCATATCTATCTACAGATCCATCTATCTATTTAGCTATCTATCTAATCTATCTCTCGATCTATCTATCTTCTAGTCCTGTTATCCGATCTATCCCTTCTAGTCTCTATCCGTTCCTTCTTCCATATTCTTCGTACTATCTAGCGTATCCATCTATCTATGCATCGATCTATCTATCTATCTTAGTCCGATCTATCTAGCCATCTACTATCTACCACCATCCATCCTCCATCCATCCATCCATCCATCCATCCGTCCATCCATCCATCCATCTGCCATCCATCCGCCATCCATCTATCTATCTATCTATCTATCTATCTATCTATCTATCTTTTTGCTATCTATCTTTGCCTCTACTATTTAGCTTATAATATAACAGAATTTTCTATCTATTACATCCTATATTCTCACCCAGTTGTTTTACCAGCCCCCCAAGGCCATGTGGACCCCCCCATATTGGAGGCGTCAGTCATCCCCGCATCCGATGCAGACGTTTGTTGGCCTCCTGCGATTGCTGACACGGGCAGATTTGCTTCCGCTCGTGTTCTTTGTAGCTCTCGCGGAGCTGTCTAAATTCCCTTTGTTCTACAGAATAATAATCAGCTTCTTCATTCTGACATGAATATTAAAGGGAACATTTTGTATAGCTTTTCATCCTGGTTTTTAGCCGAGTGGCACAGCTGTGTAAAGTCATGCCATTAACCCCTGCCGCCCCACTGGAAAACAGAGGAAATACTGGTGACAGCGAGTAATTCTCTTCTTTCCTAATAGAAGTTTCCTGGGGGTCAATTGTCTGGAGTCTATTCCCCCATTACTGCCAAGAACTGCCCTGACAGACAGATCTACACAATGTATAGGATTTCCAGAAAAATCATTGTGACTCCAGAATTTCTGGATCTTCTTCTGCTATGGCACTGGTGCCCAGGACAAGGATCTGGAGATACCAGGGGCATTGGGGGCACTGCAGGGAGAGCCAGTGCAAAGGAGGAGATTTTATTAGTTTTTATGCTCTATAACATTCCACATATTAAACTTGTTCTCTTTTCTGCGATGGCGAAGCTTTCCTTAACTGCACATCTTTCGGCGCAGTCATCCTTCTGGACTCTAATTGACTATTATTCGATAGTTGAAGCTGTTTTTGGGTTCTGTCGTGTCTGCTATACCAACGTTTAAAGGGATTTTCCAAAGTTTTACAATACAGTGTAACAGCTTGTGAAGCTGCAGCACAGAGATCTGGTGGTGTCACCCCCCCAAGAGCCCTTCAGGCTCATTATCATAATTTTACACTGCCTTCTTCTCACTCCTGCTCCCTCAGCACTCCCTCTTCCCTCTTTCTGATGTAATTTCATAGCAGAACACAATGGGGGTCATTTACTAAGGGCCCGATTCGCGTTTTCCCGACGTGTTACCCGAATATTTCCGATTTGCGCCGATTGTACCTGAATTGCCCCGGGTTTTTGGCGCACGCGCTCGGAATTTGGCGCATCGGCGCCGGCATGCCCGCGCGACAATCGGGGGGCGTGCCGAACGAAAACCCGAACGTATTCGGAAAACCGCCGCATTTAAAAAAAAAAATTGTGTCGCGAAAATTTCATCACTCACCTTCATCCTGGGTAGGCCGGTGTATTTCGAGGCATCCAGCGGACTTCAGCGCAGCAGCATCGCCACCTGGTGACAGCGGTAGGAACGCATTGATGAATCCCGGCCGGACCCGAATCCAGTGCAGAGAATGCGCCGCTGGATCGTGAACGGACCAGGTAAGTAAATGTGCCCCAATGGGGCAGATTTACTTACCTGGTCCTGTCACGATCCAGCGGTGCGTTGTTCGACGAGGATTCTGGTCCGGCGAGATTCTTCAAGATCGTGCGTCCGAGTTCCTGCATGTGTCGCTGCTGCACTGTGGTCCGCTGGAGTTCACCTTCTTCTTCCCGGTGCATGTGAGTGCTTGATCTTGCAACACAAATAGTTTTTTAAATTCTGTAGTTTGTCTGAATCCGTCGGGTTGTCCGATGGCCACGCCCCCAATTTCTGTCGCCTGCAAGTCGGCGCCGATGTGCCAAAATCCGATCGCGTGTGCCAAAATCCCCGGAAGAATTTGCCGCAAAACGGAAATATCCGGGAAACCCGATGATAGTGCGGTGTTCAGCCCCTTAGTAAATGAGCCCCAGTATGCCCAGTATATTACCATACAGTGTGACAACATGTAAAGCTGAAGCATAGGGAGGGTCTGGTGATGCCCCCCAGAGCACTTTAGTTCCATTTGCATAACCTTACAAGCTGTTACATTGTCTCACGCTCCTCCTCTGTTCCCTCACTTCCCCCCTCTCACGCTCCTCCTCTGTTCCCTCACTTCCCCCCTCTCACGCTCCTCCTCTGTTCCCTCACTTCCCCCCTCCCTCAGACCGATGTAATCTCACAACAAAAGAGGAAGTTTCAGCACACGGTAGAAGGGGGAAGTGCTACCGCACAGTGTAACAGTCTATAAATCTGCAGCATTGAGGGGCTTTGCTAATGTCCCCCATAGCACTTCTGGCTCATTAGCATCATTATAAAAGTTTATTTTAGATGGCAGGAGGCCATATCACGATTTGGTAAAAAAAAAAAAAATCATTATAAATCCAGAGTTACTCTTTAAACAACTAACCTAACCTGCATCATAATATCAACAAAATTACCATACAGTTCTTAAAAGGATATTCACAGTTTGGTGCTTGTCTTATGACTGGAATATGCTGAAAAGGCCTTATAAATGGGTTTTCTACCTCACCCACATCTTGGTAGTAACATATATCTAAAATTGAGTCCTTTTAGATACACAATAGGGGTAACTGGAATCTTCTGGGTCACAATGAAAATTCACTAATAGTCCCCCTACCTATAACATATCATTGATAGAATCTGTACGGAATATATTACATTTTGCTTCATTTTGCCCTGCTGGCCTACGGCTACATGCACACTGTCGTGTGCCCGCCGCACCGTAGCACATGGCAGCGCGGGGAGAGGAGGAGGAGGTGAGCGCTGCTCACCCCCGCCCCTCTCCATAGGAAATTATGGCGCACGGCGCCGTAATACGGGAAAAGATAGGACATGTCCGGGCTACGGAGCGGTACGGTGCCGCCGTGAGCCCATAGAAGTGTATGGGGGACGTATATCGGCCGTATATACGTCGGCCGTATATACGTCCCCCATACATGTGTGTGAATGTAGCCTACCATTGTTTCACTGGTAGAGGAATTTTAGCACATTGGTTTTTGGAAGAAATCTATTCCAAAACTCTCTGGGACTCATTTACTAAGGGTCCGCGGACCGCACAAACGTCGGATATTCCAACGATTAACTGTTTTGTGCTGCATTTAAAAGGGGATTTTGGCGTAAAAATGCTGGCTTTCATGCAACACAAATCGGGGGGGGGGGGGGGGGGGGGGCGGGCCGTTGGATGATCGACATATTCAGTATGATCGCGTAATTTAACATTTGAATTGTGTCGCAAGTCCAAGCACTTACATGCACCAGGCAGAAGAAGGTGAACCTCTGCGGACTGTAGCAGGAAAGCGACACATGCAGAAAATCAGGCGCACGATCTTAGTGAATCGGGCTGGAGTCCATGATCGTTGGACAACGCACAGCAGGGATCACGCAGGTACCGGGTAAGTTCATGTGCCCCTCTGTGTGAACAATACCTAAGGCTTTAGAGCTCTGGAACAAGTGTATTTTCTGAACTAGGACATTTTTTAATTTCCGAAACAAAGGGATAAATTACTTGGAATCTGATACACCAGCAAGTAATCAGTGAGGGAACCAATCTTTTTGGCAATTTTCGTGAAATGCAACAATCTTGAGAGCCACAATATCGGATACAGGGAAAGTTTTTTCAATGGGATGTTGGTCACGTAAGAGATGAGCGCACATGCTCGTCCGAGCTTATGCTCGGTCGAGCATTAGGTACTCGAACTGCTCGTTACTCGGACGCAATACTTCGCCCCGCTCGAGAAAATGGCAGCTCCCCCGTTTTGCTTTTTGGGCGGCCATAAACAGAGCCATCACAAGACCGAGACTCTGCACTCCACCCAGCATGACGTGGTACCCTTACACTCGATAGCATGGTTGTTTGCTGGCCATATCAGGTGACCTGGATAGACTAGACCTGCTGCCGCGCTGCTTCGGAGTCATTCTGTCTCTGGATATGCCGCTAGGGAGAGAGCTGCTGCTGGTCGGAAGCGTTTGTGTTCTATTAGCTTACTGTTGGGCAGAGTGATTCTCAAAGAACCCAACGCCCTTCTTAGGGCTACAATAACGTTCTACTTTTTTGATAAAATTTGCATCTATTACCATTTTGTGAGGAATAGCAGGGGACTTGCTACCGTTGGTGTTAAGCTCTTGTGGCCACATATCCATAGCCAACGACCGAAGTGGGAAATTCAGTAGGGGTTGGATTTCTATTAGGCACTAATCAGTGTCATCTCATCTGGCATAGTAGTGTGCTTCCTTTGATACTTGGCTAGAAATAGCCATAGGAGAAACAAACAGCTTCTTGTAAGCCTACGTAGCGTTTCTATATATTTGATTTCTGGTTGATCTGCTGGTGCTGTAGTTTCTGCATGCATGTACTTGCCAATTCTGAGCAATTTGTAGTGAGCCTTGCGACCGCTGTGTTCTGCGCTTAGTGGCGCACATATCCATAGCAAAGGCCGAGTGGCAAAATTCAGTAGGGGTTTTGGATTCTATAGGCAATAACTCAGTTGTCATCTTCATCTGGCATAGTAGTGTGCGTTCCTTGATACTTGGTCTAGAAAATAGGCCTATGAGAATACAACAGCTTCTTGAAGCCTAACAGAGCGTTCTATATATTTGATTTTCTGGTTGATCTGCTGGTGCTTGTATTCTGCATGCATGTAACTTGCCAATTCTGAGCAATTTGTAGTGAGACTGCGAACCAGCTGTGTCTCTTGCCTTAGTGCGCACATATCCATAGCAAGGCGCAGTGCAAAATTCAGTAGGGGTTGGATTTCTATTAGGCACTAACTCGTGTCATCTCATCGGCATAGTAGTGTGCTTCCTTTGATACTTGGCTAGAAAATAGCCCTAGCATAGGATAGGATTGTTTGGTTTTAAAACCAAAAAAAAACAAAAACACAAAAAAAAAAAAAAAACCAAAAAACACAAAAAAACAAAATAAGTAAAAACAAAAAAAGTTATAACTCTCATTTTAAAAATGTTTAAACCACCCGGCTAGGGGTAGAGGAGCGAGGGCGGGACGTGGGCTTCCAACTTTCAGGGGTCAGAGGCCGTGGTCCTGGCGGGTGAGAACCCCAATGCCTGATGATGGAGCAGGGGAACGCCGCAGAGCTACACTCCCTAGGTTTCATGTCTGAGTTACTGGACTCGTGTAGAGCATGTTGAGGCCGAGAACAGTGCGAACAGGTGATGTCGTGGATTGGCTGACAATGCTTCGAGCAATTTGTCCACCACCCAGTCAGTCTTCCACGCAGTCCCCCATGTCCACCGAAATCCCCACTACCCAGACTCCTGCACCTCCAGCCTCCTCCTCCCCCCAGTCTGCCCCCTCCCAGGAAATTTGCCATTTGAAAACCGGCATACTCTGAGGAACTGTTTTCTGGACCTTCCCACAGTCACAAACCACTTGTCGCGTTGCTGCTGAGCAATTTTCCGATGCCAGGTTTTCCACAGTCACAGTCTGTGGGTGATGATGACCTCTTGACGTAGTGAGTGTGTAAAGAGGTGTCCGACGATGAGGAGACACGGTTGTCAGACAGTGGGGAAGTTGTTGTCAGGCAGGAAGCCGAGGGGGGAGCAGACTGAGGGATCGGAGGATGATGAGGTGAAAGACCCAAGCTGGGTTGAGAGGCCGGTGAACACAGTGCTTCTGAGACGGAGGAGAGTCCTCGACCTGAACAGGTTGGAAGAGGCATGGTGGGCCAGACGGAGAGCAGGGCCAGAGCTGGTGCATCAGCGCCACTGTCAACAGTTGAAGCTCCCGTGGTGAGGCTCTTGCGGCGAGGGCTAGATCTTCAGAAGTGTGGGAGGTTCTTTAAGGAACACCGTGATACCGAGACTGTGGTGTTCAACATTTGCCAACCAGGCTCAGCAGGGTTCCCCACTAACTAGCTAACTACCACCAGTATGCGCAGGCTATGAATGCTAAGCACCCCACTCAGTGGCAACAAGCCCGTCACCTCCGGCCGTGCACACCACTGCTCCTTCCCCTGCCGTCGCTGCTAGTCAAGCCCCCCTGCCAGGACCCTGCACAAAAACCCCATCGTCGCTCCACTATCCTCCACCAGCATCCACCAGCGTTCAGCTCTCCATACCCCAGACGCTGGAGCGGAAACGCAAATATAGTGCAACCCACCCGCACGCCCAGCCCTAATGTGCACATCCAGATTGCTTAGCCTGGATATGCTGCCCCTATAGGCTAGTAGAGACCGGGCCTTTCGCAACCCATGGCGGCGGCCGCCCCTCGTTATCGGTCCCCGCCGCCACTACTTTTCCCGTTGTGCCGTCCCGCCCTGCACCGCACGTGTCAGACAACATCATCCGTGCCCTGACCAACGCCGTTTCTGACAAGTCCACCTGACCACGGACACGTGACGAGTGCTGCCGGGCAGGGCCACTATATATCGCTGACGGCACATGTGTTAAATTGGTGGAGGCGGAACCGAGTCTGACCTGGGCTGCTCATATACTGCCGACGAGCCGGATGCGGGGCCTACCTCGTCCAGGTGTTTCAGGCCTACTATGCCTCCCCTCTCCCCCACCCCTCCTCCACCTCCTCTCCCGAACTACCATCCTGGGCACGGCGCCATCAGTCGGTAAGCTTAGGCACAGCAGCATCCGTCGCTAAGCTACAGCAGGCGGTGCTCAACGCTGAGCCTAGGCGACAAAAGCACACCGCCCAAGAGCTATTACAGGGCATCACGGCGCAGACTGATCGTGGCTGGCACCACGCTAACCTCAAGCCGGGAATGGTTGTGTTGACAACGCCGTAACCTGGTGGCGGCTCTGCAACTCGGCAGACTGCACATGTGCCAGCCTGGCCCATGTGTTAAATCTGATAGTGCAGCTTTCCTCAAGACATACCCCATCTGTCTGATTTGTCTCACGAAGGTGCCGCATCTGTGCGCTTCAGGAAGTCCGCCCAGATGCTCCACTCTCAGGGCAGCGCAGCGCCGCCTCCAACTGCCCGCTCACCGACTGTTGTGCGACGTGCCACGACGAGTGGAATCAACACTGACCATGTTATCCAAAGTTTACCCACAGCGCAGAGCGATTGTAGACTGCCAGATGTCAATCCACCAGAACTGGTAGTCAGGTCAGTCAGCTTCCTCAAGTCTACAATGAGGAGTGGACGTGGAGTCTGATATCTGTCAGGTGCTGAGTAACTTTGAGGAGTCAACACAGATGGTCAGTGGCGCTGCCGCCATCATCAGCCTCACCATCCCGCTGCTTGGCCTGTTGAAAAACTCTCTGGTCAGATGAAGGCGGAAGCTTTGCGCTCGTCACAAGAGACGGGGAAGAATATTCCCTGTTATAGCCAAAGCACCCTGAGGTTCTGTTTCTCAGCGCTATCGGAGGAGGTGGAGGTGGAAGGAGGAGAGAGGAAGAGGAGGAGAATGTTGCGAGACACAAGAGGGGACCATTGTTGAGTCCTTCACTGTTCAGCGTGTATGGCAGAAGAAGAGGAGTTGGAGGAGTGGAGGAGGAGGAAATGGACAGTCAGGCCAGTGAGGGGAGTGATTCTTACGCGTTGGTACTCTGGGCGCATATGGCAGATTTCATCTAGGCTGCCTATCCCGTGACCCTCGCGTTCAAAGAATTTATTCCAGCACCGATTACTGGGTGTTCAACTCTCCTGAACCCACGGTACAAGCAAATCTTTCCACTCTCAATCCCTGCAGAGGAAAGGAGTGTGAGAATGCATGAATACCAGCAGGCCCTGGTGCACAGCTGAAACAGTATTTCCCTTCGACAGCGCTAGCGGCAGAGTGCGTAGTTTCGCGGACAAGTAGCGAGGGAGAGTAGGGCGAGCAGGCAGCTTGTCCACACTGGCAAGGGTACGCTTTAACAGGCTTTTGCCAGCTTTATGTCACCCCAGCAAGACACTGTCCATCCTTCCCCAGTCTCGGCAGAGTAGGGCTATCTTTACAGAAGTGGTGAGGGAGTACGTAGCTGACCATACACATCGTCCAATGATCACACAGCTCCCTACAACTACTGGTTTCAAAGCTGGACATGTGGCACGAACTGGCGCTGTACGCCTTGGAGGGTTCTTGCCTGCCCTGCCGCTAGCGTCTTCCGAGCGGTTTTCAGTGCAGCTGGTGGCATCATCACCGATAAGCGTACACGCCTGTCGCTGACAGCGCTGACAGGCTGACGTTTAAAGGATAAAGGCGGATTTCTCAGAATTTCCAATCTCCACCAGTGAAGGAAGCTCAACTGAATAATTGATCCACTCCTCCCCTCCTCCTCATTTTCCTCCTTCTCCTCCTCTTTGTACAGTAAAGCAAGGAAAATGGCTATTTTTTGACAGGCCCCACTGGCTCTTGCTATAGTACTTCAGGCATTTAATTTTCTGGAGGGCCACCTACCCGTCCTCTGTTGAAACAATTTTGTGAGTGCCACATACAGGCACTCAATCTATTCCATTTTCTGGAGGGCCACCTCCCGTCCTCTGTTTTAAAAAATTTTTGGGACTGCAACATACAGGCACCAATCTATCCATTTTACTGAGGGCCACCTACTCGCTCCTCTGGTTTGAAACATTTTTGGGACTGCCACATACAGGCACTCAATCTATTCCATTTTACTATGCAGGGCCACCTACCTGCTCCTCTGGTTTTGAACAATTTTTGGACTGCCACATACAGGCACTCAATCTATTCCATTTTACTGGAGGGCCAACTACTGCTCCTCTGGTTTGAAACATTTTGGGACTGGCCACATACAGGCACTCAATCTATTCCATTTTACTGCAGGGCACCTCCCTCCTCTGGTTGAACAATTTTTGGGACTGCACATACGGGCACTCAATCTATTCCATTTGATACTGGAGGGCCACCTACCTGCTCTCTGGTTTGAAACATTTTTGGGACTGCCACATACAGGCACTCAATCTATTCCATTTACTGCAGGGCCACCCTACCTGCTCCTCTGGTTGGAACAATTTTGGGAACTGCACATACAGGCACTCAATCTATCTCATTTTACTGCAGGGCCACCTACCTGCTCCTCTGGTTTAAAACATTTTTGGACTGCCACATACGGCACTCATCTATTCATTTTACTGGAGGGCCACCTACCTGCTCCTCTGGTTTGAAACTTTTTGGGACTGCCACATACAGGCACTCAATTCTATTCATTTTACTGCAGGGCCACCTACCTGCTCCTCTGGTTTGAAAATTTTTGGGACTGCCACATACAGGCACCATCTATTCCATTTTACTGGGGGCCACCTACCTGCTCCTCTGGTTGAAGAATTTTTGGGACTGCACATACAGGCACTCAATCTATTCCATTTAACTGGAGGCGCCACCTACCTGCTCCTCTGGTTTGAAACATTTTTTGGGACTGCCACATACAGGCACTCAATCTATTCCATTTTACTGGAGGGCCACTACCTGCTCCTCTGGTTTGAAACATTTTTGGGACTGCCACATACAGGCACTCAATCTATTCCATTTACTGGAGGGCCACCTACTGCTCCTCTGGTTTGAAAAATGTTTGGACTGCCACATACAGGCACTATCCAATTAAATTGTCTCCAAGCAGCCTCCACGTTGTCTCCATGCTACCTCCAAAGTCGTCCATATAGCTGCCTCCAACACTCGTCCCTTTATCAAACGAGGTGTTCAGGCAGAAATTTGGGTTGTTTTCATGGATTCCACATCAAGTTGTAACTTGTCGCCACCCTGCTGTGTTATCCACAAAATATACTGCAAACTTTTACCATTTAGGGATATTATTTCAGCTCTTCTTGCGCATCTGTTTACATTCCCCTCACCGGCCTATCCTAAACTTATAAAGACGCTACTACCTTGATCTTATACAAAAGTTTCTTAGAAGTGCTGTTTGGGGATAGTCCTAAGACAGGGGCTTGGATTGGCAAAGCTCGCCTGGCAGCGGAGCGCCAGCTCCATGCGCATCTGCGCTTCTTGCGCATCTGTTTACATTCCCCTCACCCGCATTCCTAAACTTATAAGAACCTACTACACTATGATCTTATCAAAGGTTCTTAGAAGTGCTGTTTTGGAGTAGCCTAGAGACAGGGGCTTGGATTGGCGAAAGACTCGCCTGCAGCGGAGCGCCAGCTCCATGCGCATCATGCGCTTCTTCGCGCATCGTTTACATTCCCCTCACCCGGCATATCCTAAACTTATAAGAACGCTACTACACTTGATCTTATACAAAGGTTCTTAGAAGTGCTGTTTGGGGAGTAGCCTAGAAAACAGGGCTTGGATTGGCGAGCTCGCCTGCTGCAGAGCGCCAGCTCCATCACAAGATCCAACTAACATAGTTGCAGCACCTTTATCTACTACTAGTTCACTGCCTCCATAATAATAATAATCTTTATTTATATAGCGTCATCAATTCTGCAGCGCTTACAAATCATAGGAAACAAATACAAATGTAATTAACAGAGCACAACATTTGTATGACAAAGGAGTGAGGTCCCTGCTCGCCGAGCTTACGGTTTTATGAAGATGATGGGGGTACACACGAGGTAAAAAGAATATTTAATGCAAGCCATTCTTCTTAGGGAATAGAAAAAAAATATAATAAATGGAATTGCTGTCGCTTGAAACACTCAGCGTCATCTTAATATCAGGTCCAGGGTGAATGGGACTCAGAGAGTCTGGTGCTGTTGGTTGATGATACAGATGGTGAGGACGACACAGGACGGGTTAGTAGAAGAGTTAAAAACTTCATGCAGTTTAATGAGTGTTATAGGCTTGCCTAAAGAAATGGGTTTAAGAGCAACGTTTGAAACTTTGGAGGTTAGTTTACTGATATCCGGGCAGAGCATTCCATAGAATTGGTGCAGCTCTAGAGAATCTTGGAGACGCAGTGGGAGGTCCGCACTAGGGTAGAGGTTAATCTAAGATCACTGGCGGATCTAAGAGCAGGTTGGGCGATAGACTGAGATAAGAGAGGAGAGGTAGGGGGTGCAGCATTATACAGAGCTTATGGATGAGGTTATTATTATTTTAAACTATTCGAAAGGAGACTGGCAGCAAGTGCAGCGCTGGCATGTACTGTAACGCAACATGGTCCCCTTATCCAAACGAGCTGTGGCCAGAATTTGGGTTGTTTTCATGGCTTCCATGTTAACTTTGTCGCCACCCTGCTGTGTAACTCCACAAAATATACTGGCAAACTTTTATCATGTACGCGATATTATTTGAGCGCTTCTTGCTCACCTCCTTTGGTTCCTCTCTGCCACCCATTGGTTTGAAGCCTGAGTCCATTTAGGGTATGTCGCCATGCCACTCTCTAGTCCTGCCGCTGCTGCCGCGCCTCTGCATGCCGTCCCTATAGTTCAGGGTCAATTATTGGATGTTTTAGATTGCTATCATCTGCTTATTCTGTCACCTCTGTCATGGCCATGGTTGCCCATATTTTGGAAAATGGTGCGATTAGGCAGCCTCAGAGGCATCCATGCATGCTGCCCCTGCTGTTTACCTGTCCATTTCCGTGGTGTTTCCATCCTTTTCTGAGGTTCCCAGGTGTTTGGCCAGCTTCCCTGTGCAGAGCCTTGTTCCCTTTGAAAAATGCTCGAGTCTCCCATTGACTTCAATGGGGTTCGTTATTCGAGACGAGCACTCGAGCATCGGGAAAAGTTCGTCTCGAATAACGAGTACCCGAGCATTTTAGTGTTCGCTCATCTCTAGTCACGTAGAAGATCGAAGACCAGAATTGTCTAAGAAATTGATAACCATAATCACATTTGCAAAGTCTTTTGTTCACTAAGAGCGTAAACGGAACCACTTCCGACCTTTAGACCTGGTCATAACTGGTGGAGTTCTTTGCTCTTGTCTCCATCGGTACCCTGCCAAAGATTATAGTAAATGTGGCGGGCCAGGCATTCACACCCTGGTGCACCCAGCTTCCCGCTCATTCTACGCCCCTGACACAACCAATGTGACATGCAGATCATAGAAATCCGAAAAGTGATGGGGAGAGGTTGATTTATATGGTTTATCCACTGGAAAACTGGTAGAGAATCCATAGTAAATCTGGGCAACTATTTTTCTGTGTCATGCCCTGGGTGACTGCGACCTTGATGCTGCCCCCACCCCCCCCATCTTTCTGCAGGTGGTGATGCCTGAGCCAAGAGGCTCAACTCGCCTCATTGTTGGCGCAGCCAAGTCTACCATCCATGCTGGTTCCTCACATTAGAAAGACACAAAAAACATTCACAAGAGCATAGAGTAATATTCTTAAAGTTTTATTGTGTTCAGAAATCACACATTTCAGAGTTCATTTGTAAAGGAGGTGCTGAAGACCGTCCATTGCGAGACAGTAAATCAATATGTGAAATTCAAGATTTGCAACAAATCAGAGAAAATTGCATTTGGGCCTCTACGGCCACTTGCTGTTTATCTATTTTCACTTTCCATAAGCAATGTTATATTTCACATTATATTTACAGTAGGTAATGCCACCTTGTAGTTTATACAAAAGCGAACCATGATAATAGAATCGCACCATCAACCATACACCGAAAGATGTAACCTTATACTAATGACATGAGTTTTTCCAATGTTTTCGACCATAAAATGAAGGAAATTTCCCATTAAAGGCCAATTCCCCGCCGGTGACTTCCCCTCCTTATTACAGCATTGCCATGGAAACAGAAATTCTTATAGCAGCTGCAAGAATAAGTCTGAAACCTGTACGATTTGGAAAGGGAACACAACCTCCTCCCTGCCGGGTCTCAGCCTCTTTCCTCATGTACACTGTGTGATTTCTGTGTCTCGTTTCTCTACGCCTCCTCCGCTTCATGTAGACTTTTGTTTTAGGGGAGGAAAGTAAGAAACTTGAAGCGGGGACATTATGGATGTGTAGGGACTTGCTCGTAGCCTGCTGACATCATGGGGCACATTTACTTACCCGTCCTGTTGACGCAGCTGATCCGGAGAGTCCAACGAGGATTCGGAGCTGCCGTGATTCACTAAGATCGTGCGTCCAATTTCCTGCATCCATTGCTTCCCTCGCTGAGGTCCGCCGGAGTTCACCTTCTTCTTCCCGGGGCATGTGAGTGCTGATCTTGCGACACAATTTGGTTTTTAAATTCCGCGGTTTGTCCAAATCAGTCGGGTTGTCCACACTCCCCAATTTGTGTTGCATGGAAGCTGGTGCCGATGCGCCACAATCCGATCGTGTGCGCCAAAAACCCAGGGCAATTCAGGGCAAAACGGTAAAAATCGGAAGACCCAACAAAAATGCGGTGTTTGGACCCTTAGTAAATGTGCCCCCATGTCTTTACACCTATGGATTGAATGATGACATCACTATACAAATTAAGGAATGATTAAACTACTTTTTAATTGGTATGTGAAAATAAAGAGGGCACAGGGTAAATCTTGAGCACAGAAGAAAGGATAGTACCTGTAACTTACCTCAGTGAGAGTCTCATGTGCCTCAATGCAAAACTTTATCTTTGGTGCCCCACATAGATTCCCCTGGCAAGTGTATATAATTATAGAAATCAACTTCATCTGCGTCTTTAAGACACAAATGCAATTGACAGGCAGAGTGGTGCTCTGCTCCATGCGCACTGCAGGTTGTGGTTGTATATAATATAAGCATGAGGACCCTGTATATAATATAACCATGAGGGGGCAGTATATAATATAACAGTCAGGGGGCTTTATATAAAATAACCATGAGGGGGCAGTATATAATATAACCATGAGGGGGGCTGTATATAATATAACCATTAGGGGGCTGTATATAATATAATCATGAGGGGGGCTATATATAATATAACCATGAGATGGCAGTCTACAATATAACCATGAGGGGGCTGTATATAATGTAACCATAAGGGGGGCTGTATATAAAATAACCATGAGGGGGCTGTATATAAAATAACCATGAGGGTGCTGTATATAATATAACCATGAGGGGGCTGTACATAAAATAACCATGAGGGGGCAGTATATAATATTACCATGAGGGGGCTGTATATAAAATAACCATGAGAGGGCTGTTATAATATTACCATGAGGGGACGTGTATAGAATAACCATGAGGGGGCAGTATATAATATTACCATGAGGGGGCTGTATATAAAATAACCATGAGGGGGCTGTATATAATATTACCATGAGGGGGCTGTATATAAAATAACCATGAGGGGGCTGTATATAAAATACCATGAGGGGCTGTATATAAATAAACCATGAGGGGCTGTATATAAAAACCAGTGTAGGGGCTGTATATAAAATAACCATGAGGGGGTTGTATATAAAATACCCATGAGGGAGCTGTATATAAAATAACCATGAGGGGGCTGTATATAAAATAACCATGAGGGGGCTGTATATAAAATAACCATGAGGGGGCCTGTATATAAAATAACCATGAGGGTGGCTGTATATAAAATAACCATGAGGGGGCTGTATATAATATAACCATGAGGGGGCTGTATATAAAATAACATGAGGATTGGCAGATATATAAATTACCAATGAGGGGGCAGTATATAATATTACCATGAGGGGGCTGTATATAAAATAACCATGAGAGGGCTGTTTATAATATTACCATGAGGGGACTGTGTATAGAATAACCATGAGGGGGCAGTATATAATATTACCATGAGGGGGCTGTATATAAAATAACCATGAGGGGGCTGTATATAATATTACCATGAGGGGGCTGTATATAAAATAACCATGAGGGGGCTGTATATATAATAACCATGAGGGGGCTGTATATAAATAAACCATGAGGGGGCTGTATATAAAAACCATGAGGGGGCTGTATATAAAATAACCATGAGGGGGGTTGTATATAAAATAACCATGAGGGAGCTGTATATAAAATAACCATGAGGGGGCTGTATATAAAAATAACCATGAGGGGGCTGTATATAAAATAACCATGAGGGGGCTGTATATAAAATAACCATGAGGGGGCTGTATATAAATAACCATGAGGGGGCTGTATATAATATAACCATGAGGAGGCTGTATATAAAATAACCAGAGATGCAGTATATATTACATGAGGGGGCTGTATATAAAATACCCAGAGGGGGCTGTATATAATATACCATGAGGAGCTGTGTGTATTAAAATAACCATGAGGGGGCTGTACATAAATCACCATGAGGGGGCTGATATAATAACCATGATGGGGCTATATATAATATAACCATGAGGGGGGGTAATCATATAACACAGATGGGGGTGTATATAATATAACCATGAGGGAGGGGCAGTATATATATATAACAGTCCGGGGGTGTATATAAAATAACCATGAGGGGGCTGTATATAATATAACCATGAGGGGGCTGTATATAATATTACCATGAGGGGGCTGTATATAAAATAACCATGAGGGGGCTGTATATAATATAACCATGAGGAGGCTTGTATATAAAATAACATGAGGTCTGGGCAAGATATATATTACAATGAGGGGGCTGGTATATAAAATACCCATGAGGGGGCTGTATATAATATAACCATGAGGAGGCTGGCTGTATAAAATTAACCATGAGGGGGCTGTACATAAAATCACCATGAGGGGGCTGTATATAATATAACCATGATGGGGCTATATATAATATAACCATGAGGGGGTGGTATATCATATAACCACGATGGGGGCTGTATATAATATAACCATGAGGGGGCAGTATATATATATAACAGTCAGGGGGCTTTATATAAAATAACCATGAGGGGGGCTGTATATAATATAACCATTAGGGGGCTGTATATAATATAATCATGAGGGGGGCTGTATATATAATAACCATGAGGGGCTGTATATAAAATAACCATGAGGGGGCTGTTTATAATATTACCATGAGGGGGCTGTATATAAAATAACCATGAGGAGGCAGTATATAATATTACCATGAGGGGCGTGTATATAAATAACCATGAGGGGGCTGTATATAATATTACCATGAGGGGGCTGTATATAAAATAACCATGAGGGGGCTGTATATAAATTAACCACGAGGGGGCTGTATATAAAATAACCATGAGGAGGCTGTATATAAAATAACCATGAGGGGGCAGTATATAATATTACCATGAGGGGGCTGTATATAAAATAACCATGAGGGGGCAGTATATAATACAACCATGAGGGGGGCTGTATATAAAATAACCATGAGGAGGCTGTATATAATATAACCATGATGGGGCTATATATAATATAACCATGAGGGGGTGGTATATCATATAACCACGATGGGGGCTGTATATAATATAACATGAGGGGTGCTGTATATAATATAACATGAGGGGGCTGTATATAATGTAACCATGATGGGGCTGTATATAATATAAACATTTGGGGGCTGTATATAATGTGGAGAGTTCACTGGAAAGGTTTTTAATCGCCAAGGGGCTTACAGAAACCTGGAGCCGATACTAACACTGTCACATTTGCTATTACTTGTACATTTATTTGTCATAATCCATTTTTTACTGTGATCCTGCGAAAGATCATGGGTTCATCTATTCCCTTGAGAATTGTTGGATTATCTATATTTATTCTTCAGTTTTTGTTTGGTTTGCATCAGGGAAAGCAATGGTAAACTAGTTTTAGATTATCCCGCTACTGGGATCCCCGATGCTCGGGTGTAAGATGTAAAGAAATGTGCAGTTTCCCTACAGCACTCCCTGAGGTCAAATGTAGAATTACACCATGGTGATCCCGATTTTTCAGCTCTTTGTGCAATACATAGAATTCTTTTATAAAGCCCTTCCCATTTTTGCTATAAGATTTATATTTTAATGGGGGACTTTCCTAATAGGGCACATAAAAGTAGGTTACTTAGCTGACAACCCCTTTAATTATAAATGTCTACAAATTCATGAGAAACATGAATAAAATATGCCAATCTTTCGAATTATTAAAACTATACAATATATTTGAATTTTCCCAAATGCGGTCAATAATCACATTACAATAATCTCCTTTGCCAGTATTGGACCAGATTCAAGTAGCGTTAAATCTCATCAAATGTGCAGTCATTGAATATGCAAGGGGTCAAGTCAATATCCCTCCAGTCCCCAGCAGTGAAAGAGTTGAAGGAAATCTGAGTGGGTTAGCTGTCAACCTGACTCGCTCCGGAGAAAATTACAGCAATTTTCTGCAACAAAGCAACTGTGCTCCGTACCTAAGTCCTGCGCTGGGCTAATCTTTTATGTTCGCAGATCACAGAGAAACGCTGTGCCAAAGGTGTCTGTCGTTCTTTTCTCTCGCACAATTTTGGAGATCAAAATAAATGGTTTGCTTTAGAATCCAAATGTCTTGAGGTTTGCAGAGGAGAAAAAAAAAACAAAAAAAGCAAAAAAACAAAATGGAACGCTAAAAATGCATCCAGTCTATAATTACCCAAATACCTTCACATTCTTACAGACAATGTAACACAATGGTCTACAGAAAATGACTGGAGAAGAAAGGAGTGTGCATTAAAGGAAATCTACCATCAAAATCAGGATAAATCAGGGACATTACTCATATATCCAGGTACCGGAACTGTGGTTATCTTCTTATATTTGTTATCCTTCCTACTAAAATCAATGTTTAATAGGATACTAATGAGACAAAAGTGCACTGGGGTGGGTGGTGGTGTGTTATCCGAGCCTCTCCATGCTGTTACACTGTGTGGGAGCACTTCCCCCTCCCATTGTGAGCTGGAACTTTCTCTACTGCTGTGAGATCACATCAGACAGAGGGAGGGGGAAGTACAGGAAGAGGAAGGGGAGGGGAAGAAGGTGAAACAGCATGTGACGCTGCAGTATGAAGGGGCTCTGGTAAACCGCCCCCCCCCTCCCCCCCCAGAGCTGGTCTGGCTTATTAGCACGATTTTAGAAGGAAGGAGGCCATGGATAACAAATATAAGAAGATTACCACAGGTACGATGTCTGGATCTATGAGTAAGTGTCCCTGGTTTATCATGATGGATTTTGATGGTAGATTTCCTTAAAACATTACAAAAATTAGAGATACCACACTTACTCAGTAGTGGATTATAATAAAGGTATTAGCCCACAGCCTAAAATTTCTAGGGGGCCAATGGCCACCCAAACCACCTAACAAATTTTATACTGAAAAGGACCTTCACTCATGAATCCTCGTACATCTGTTCCTAATCTCAATACAGATGAAGGTCCTCCAAGAGTCCTGAAACCACAAAATGAAATCAGGCAGAGAGGACACACCCTCCATTCCCCAAGAAGCTGATTCTAGTACCAGATGTAAGAAGTGATTCCAGACTTGTAGGGACTACAATATTCACACAGCCCAGGGCAATCTTAAAGGGGTTATCCGGGTTTTAAAAATTTCTTATGGCTGGGCTGGGGAGAGCTGTTTACACATAATAAACCTGTACTTACCTCCTCCGGTGCCGGCGATGTCCCGCGCCACGGTCCCTTCGATCCGTGCCCCTGTTTGTTTACAGGGGCACAGAAGCCGCGCACAAGGAGCTTCCATTCCGGGATGTGGCCGGCTCCTCCTATCCGTCCCTATCTCTTAGCGTTGTAAGCGCTGGGAGATGGTGTCGGATGGGAGCTTCCGGCCAACCGGAAGCTCCCTGTGCGCCCTTGTAATGAAACCAGCGCACAGAGAAGACCGGCCGCTGCGCGGAACATCGCCAGCGCCAGACGAGGTAAGTACATGTTTATTATTTTTAAATAGTCCTCCCCAGCCCGGCCCTCAGTAATTTTTAAAACCTGGATAACCCATTTAATCCACCCAAGCACTTACACCACCATATTTATGTGTCTAAGAATAAGTGACACAGTGTGATCACCACCATACAATCAAATATAAATGACCTAAAAAAATGAATTGCCTAATAGGAGAAGCGTTCTTCAAAATTTACAAAAACTGCAAAGACTCCTCCCCATTGCAGGAATCATTCAACATAAATACTAATAGCTGTCACCATCATGTGTGAATATAAACTCAAGAGAAGTTGAGAGTATTTCTTTAGGCCCAGGATCTATTACAATAATGGGCCTCAAATATCCAAGAGTAGACAAGAGGGACCCTGTTGGTTATTAACAGGAAGGGGGACTAAACTATGTCAGGATCCCAAGGCTGTATTTTCCCTGAGAAGTCTCGGCACAACTGGCTTTGGTCGACCAAGAAACTCTGGTGGGAACCCAGAGTAGTCCGGATAGGTGGAGGTCAAGAAGATCTCAGGTGCAACTGGAAAGCAAGTAATGAAGCAGCCATGGTTCATATAGAGCCAAAATCATCAGCAGGAATCAGAATAACAGAATCACTGGACAGAGAAACAAAAGTATATAAAAGATATATGAGTGCTCCAGGAACACAAGGATTGGATACCAGAAGAACCAAACATCTTTGTAAGCAACTTTGTAAAAACCAAATGCTCAGGCACCTTCCAGTGTAGGAAGACCTCCCTATAGAGCCAGAAACAGTAAAGTATAGGCTTGGGAAACTTTAACCAATGGCACACTCGTTAGGGGAGACACACGAGATAACAGCGAAGTCTTTGCTTCTCAACAGTTATGTCCCTCAAGACAGTAATCTTTGTACAACTCCCTGGAATATTTCAAATAATGAAATATAAATTCGGCTTCGAAGAGTTAAAATCTCAATCACAGCTGCGGGTTCATATCTTCATATCGACTACTTTACATTCATGGTCGAGACGTTAAGACGTTGGACTCGAAACTCATCGGGGTCCACCCGGTCAGGGTCATGTCCTGCCGACTACGTCTAAAACCTGACAATACCTCCTTAATATGCAGGGAAGAGAATGATTGACAGATGTATCAACAATTTGTAGTATGTTTGAATAGTCAAGCAAATAATTAGCGACACAAATAGACTACGAAAACACCGGGAACAAGTGACGGAACGATCAATAGGACACAAATAAAGAGACGGGACTATTACCCAAGAAATGATGGCGAGCCTTGAAATAGAGAAAGATATATAGCAAGCTATTATCACAGTAATAATAATTAGGAGGTCTATCAGAAAAACTGTTAAGGTGCGATTCCCGGGTTATACAATAAGCAATTATCGGACAAGAACAGCTATTAAGGGACAAGTTACATTGTTATTCTAAATTGATCTGGTATTTTATGGTTTTTCTATTCACGTTCAGTAAATTTATTTTAAATAGGTGCACGCAGATCGATACGGCTTGTCTATTCATTTCATCCCTGTATTGAGACAAATGCGACGCTATCAATGAAGGGAAGTTACAAAATGGTGACCTTTAAACATATGGGAATAATTCGTTTAATATTATTTAGCCATTTAAAATTCCTAAAATTGAGGAATTTTCAAACAAGAACAATGACCCTTCTAAAAGACCTCCCAATATAACAAGGTTATTGGTGAGTATCCAACTGCTGTGACCTCCTATGATCACTAGAATGGGACCCCCAGCTCTCTAGAGAATGGGGATCGATTCCGACATGATGGGTGGAGCGGCAGGACGAGCATGTACAGTATCTTACCGCTCCATTCACTGTCTATGAGGGCGGGCGAAAATTGCTCGGCCCTCAATCCCATAGAATAGAATGGAGTGATATGACAATCGCTCGTCTTGGTGCTCGTCCCATTAGTGAGAACATAAGCCTTGTTCTCTTCAGAGTTTAGGGTCCCAGCAGTCAAACCCTCACCGATCCCTTTGTTATCTCCTATCCATGGGATAACTTCATAAGTTGGAATAAGCCCTTTATTAAAGAAACAATAAATAGACAATCGTGGAGGTTATGTTGTCCTCGTCTGCATCGTAACTGTGTGATGGGAGTCTGTTTAATCATCAGTAGTAAAGAGGGTTAAGCTCCTCTACCGGAAGCCTGTGGTGGAGACCTCTCCCCAAAAAAAACCCATGTAAACCTTAGGCCCCTTGCATATAACTGTATATGGCGGCTGCATGCCGGCTCTACATATGGCTGCTAGAATACAGCCACTATATAAGTGCATTGTGCATGGCATGGTATGATGAGGACCCTGACATGTGTCACTGTACCATACCATCGTCAGTAAAGTAGATAGATTATACTTGTTTGCCGTAAGAATGGCCCGGAAGCAAGCCTCCCTATGGAGCAGCGCTCATCCCTACATCCCTCCAACCAAACATTTGTTACACCTGGTTCCTTGCCCGGGCCTAGCACATGTTAATCTGCAAGAATCCTAATGGAAGTCATTGTTATGACAGGGAAGATAAAGTGTGAGTTCTGCTCTTCCTACAGCCTCTATCCCTGCCTATGTGCCTACATTGTGCTAAACAACAGGTTACAACTGGATGACGGTCCCTACACTGAAATTGTGCACAGCAAGAGAAATGAATACAAGCAAACACATACCAGGTGAGATTCAAGATGGTGGCAAGGTACAACATGCAAAAAACTGGTCCCTAAACAGGCAGAAGTCAATGTAACAAGAAGTATCAAGCAGAGTACAGCAGGAGCCAGAAGACTGAATATGAAGAACTAAATGAACTGGCAGGGAAGTTAAAATGAAGGGCCTAAGTGGCACCCCTTTAAAAGATTGTTCCGGCCATCCTTCACTCCAACTACCAATTGTCAAACCCCAAGCTCATAGACAAGATGTCAATCACAGCGTCAGACCATAGCCTTAAGTGTAGTCACAAGCCCAAAAACCACTGCAGCCTAAATCCATTCAGAGAGTTCCGACAGAACCATAAGGTAAATTTACAGGTAAAAATTAATAACTGAATAAAGTAAAACTTACTGAATTGTATATTTGGGGGTATATAAGAACAAAATGTAAAAACCAAATACTAGAACTCTTCCCTTTTCTAGCTATAAGTTAATATGTAGAACATTTCCTATCCTTACACCAACCCTTTCCGGAGCCTAATCCTAATAAAGAAAATGAATACAACTTAAAAGAAATAAAACATTCTGATTTATTAAGGAATTGAAAGACATGAAACCAAAACTAATTAAAAACGTAATATACTACGTAGATGAAAATTTGGCTTCATAATTCTTAACCGGAATTTCCAGCATTGCGTTATTTTATTGTTTTCTTTGTTGTAGTGAACTAAATTTTACCTTTGTCTTATACATTTCCTATACCCAACCTTAAAGGGGTATTCAAGCAATAAGTATAATACATATTCAAATGGGTCAATTGAATATGACCTGGTCAGGTCATGTGATCAGCACTATGTTTGGCTGTAGTCGGTTGGTTAAAGTGCATCCAGTGTGGCCGGTGTTGTGGTGAGACCAATCTCAATGAGTTAATGTACAGGAATGGCAGTTACAGAGCAGGACAGTCTGTTACATCATCACTGGGAGCAGAGCATAAGAGGGAGGAGCTGTTACTGAGAACTGAGGGATCATGGGAGATGTAGTTGTGAATGATGGCCATCTTGGAGATAACTCCGCCTATTTTAGAAAGCCCATAACATTTTGTGAATAATTAAAGCACCCTATTTAAGCTCCGTTTTCTGATGAATGACATCTGGGGGGAATTCATGATTGCTTCTGCGCCCGCAAATAACATTGTGCCTTATGAAGCCTTTTGACCATTTTCCGACTTGGCCGAGAAAGGGGGGGCGCGGCCTTGCAAACGGGAGTGTGCTTTCGGAGAAAGGGGGAAATTGGAAATTAGCCTGTGCTGCAAAAAATCAAGGAGGTTCCGCCAAAATGTGGCGTACAGTTTTGACTAGCCCAAAGCAGGTCTTAAAGTAGAACTCAACAGCTGGATTCTTTATCACAATAATGAATCTAGTGTAGCAGAAGACTAGTGGCCCCCAGCTCTGTACTGTCGGAGACACATTAATACATCTTCCCTATTGAGTTTTTTTTGTATTTATTAATTTATATAATTATAGGATTTTGTATAAGAAGTTAATATTCCCGGGAATACCCCTGTAAATGAAATCTACCAAAAAAATCCATCATGATAAACCAGGGACATTACCCATAGATCCAGGCACCATGACTTTGGTAATCTTGCTATTATCTATGGCCTCCTTCCTTCTAAAATCAACTTTGAGAATTATGCTAATGAGCCAGAAGGGCAAAAATAGATACAGTGAAACCTCTTGGAGCAGATCGCCCAATTTTACAAAAAAAAATGAACACCAACAAAAATTGCCCTTTTAGAGAGGAGGTCATCTCAAAACGGCTGTCTTCCGGAGGGGTTTCTTTGTAAATGAAAATTCATAAACTGCGATATGTAAGGTAATTTCATACTATATTAGTTTGTTATTGGTAAGAATTAGGACGATTTTCTTTTTTAGGACAGAAAATAATATACGAATATAAGATATGAATCAATAGAAGTCAAAAAAGTAAAAATAATCACCTCACCAATCTCCTTATGTTTACCAGGTTCTCACTAGTCTCTACTTTTTTGGTCCAGTCTCAACACACAGGAAATGCTGCTCAGCCAATCACAGACTTCAGCAGTGACCACTCCCATCCTCCTCAGACTCTGATTGGATGAGATGGGAGCTTCCTCTTCTGGAAGTAGAGACTGTAATAAATCATCAAAGTAGCAAAGGTGTATATTGAGAAGTTGAGTAAAACCTGAGTATAAAGTTTTTGATAAATCAGACAGGTTTTTAAGAGATGAGCGACTCATCCAAGATTTGTAGAAGCTTTTATCGGATCGGTTCGAGTCCAGGCCAATGTTGCTTCAATTGTCCAGGAAATTGGTATAAAACCCCCTTTAGCCCCGTAAAACAAAGGTTTTTTATGTTTTTGTTTTCTTATTTTTTTTCTTCCTTCCCCCCTCCCCCTCCCTTCCTATACTCTTGGGATGAATTACAATATTAGATAACCACCATTTTGAAAAATTAATTCCCAACCAATCAAAGTAGGATTTGTGCCGAATCTAAAAGCTCTAGTCTAGTTTACTTAAGATTTTTTTATATTTTAATTGGCAATTAAGTTTGTGTTGATGAGTAGCAACATTGGGGCAGATTTACTTACCCGGTCCATTCGCGATCCAGCGGCGCGTTCTCTGCGCTGGATTCGGGTCCGGCCGGGATTCATTAAGGTAGTTCCTTAGCTGCGCTGAAAAGCATCGGAACGCACTAAAGTTCACCGGCTCGGGCTGAGTGAAGGTAAGTGCAAGCTCCGCGACAGATTTTTTTTTAAAATGCGGAGGTTTTTCCGAATCCGTCGGGTTTTCGTTCGGCCACGCCCCCCGATTTCCGTCACGTGCATGCCAGCGCGGATGCGCCACAATCCGATCGCATGCGCCAAAATCCCGGGGCAATTCAGGGGAAATCGGCGCAAATCGGAAATATTCGGGTAACACGTCGGGAACACGCGAATCGGGCCCTTAGTAATACTACCATGGGCCCTGGGCTTTATGAATATTATAGTCCCTACAAGTCTGGAATCACTTCCTACATCTGGTACTAGAATCAGCTTTTTGGGCATTGGAGGATGCATCCTTTCTTCCTGCTTTCATCTGCGGTTTCAGGACCCTTGGAGGACCTCCAAATGTCCTGAAATGGCTGTTGTGTACATGTGTATTGGGAGCAGAAACAGATGTATAATGGTTTCATGGGTGAAGGTCCTTCTCAGTTTAAAATTTGTTGGGTGGTTTGGGTGGCCATGGGCCCCCTAGAAGGCTTGGGCTGCGGGCTCTTACCCAAAATGCCTATATTATAATCAACTACTGATGACAGCTGTCAACACAGAGTACATAACTTGAGTGAATGAAGGGTATTACAGGTTGATGAATGACATAAGTCAGGTAGTTCTGCTTTTAGATGAAGGATGAGTTGTTGGTTTTTTGGAGTGCAATAGGTGGGGCAACTGCCCTCCAAATCATTATATACAGTGGAATCAGTGGGGAGAGAAATTTTCAGGCCACCATGATCATGGGACTGACAGAGTCACCCCCGACAATCTCTCTTTTCAAGAGTAAGCGGCGTGCCACCGCCACCCATGCTAACGGCTTAAGAATGGGTTCTTGATTTTTTGGAGTGCAACAGGTAGGGGAACTGTCCTCCAAATCATTATATACAGTGGAGTCAGTGGGTAGAGGAATTTTTAGGCCACCGTGAACAAGGGACTGACAGAGTCACCCCCAGGCATCTCTCTTTTCAAGGGAAAGTGGCACGCCACCAGCCCCCATGCATAGGAGGGACCAATCAGAATGAAGTGCAGAAAAACTCCAGGTTGTAGAGTGACATTGAGGCCACTGATTGGCCAAATCTGATCCCATCACAACCTGCACTTCCAACCAAGGTTAAAGTGTGGAAGACAGGAAGACCATTGTAATTTCAAAACCAGGATTGGGAGCAAATTACGAAGACATGTTTTGATTGTCCCTGCCCCAGCATCTATGGGGTGTATCCGAAATTGTCAAAACATATTTGAGGTAAGTTAAGGATCTTTATCTACAGTACTTTACAGATTTCCATATTCATCATCAAAATCCCATCTGAAGTTGAATCTCCATCTCTCAAAGTTTTGCCATTTAACACTTTGACATTGTGCTTGACAACATTTCTCTGAAGTCAGCTACTCATTAAAAATCCGCTACCACGAGGTCATCGGTGATGCAGTGACATCATCGCCAGTGCCTGTCGCACAGACGCTAAATATAAACGGTCTGTTGTTTTTTCACCGCATGTAAATATGACCTGCAACTCATCCCCTGTCTGATGTATTATGCAGAGGAATGAAGAAGAAGACACATACATTAAAGCGTAATACATTCTTGTAGACATTTGCCCTTTTATCCTGTTGTGAATCTCAGCAAACAGCCGAGAGAATTTCAATGTAAATAAAAATTGAAACTTTGGCTCCAAATCCAAATGGATGAGACCAGAGATAATCACGGAGAGGCGAGGGCATTAATCTCTGTGTAATGACACATTGTGATTATCCGGGGTTGTAAATACATACAGTCACTCTTCCCGGAGATCCTCTCATGCTGATACTACTAATGTATTTCTCGGTTCCCCGCTTCATGCACTAAAGTTTCCAATTGCAATAATTTACAATCTGTAGAATTTACGATCTAATTTCTAGGGGAAGTAAAACACGGTGGGTCCTATTAGATTAGAAACCCCCAACTTTTTAGACATGTAAATTAGAAAAGTGGCTAGTAAATAGGAGAGGACAGAAGAGTTTTATCCCGGAAAGTCAAGAAAATTTGCCATGCCAAAGGATTGGCACAGTAGGGAAGACTCCATGGGGGGATTTATCATCTATGTGCCAGCTTATAATTAAACCACGCTCCTTTTGGTGCAGGCTATAGGTAGTCCACTCTGCTTCTCCGGATGGCCCCCTTCATGCCCACTTGGTGTGAAGTTTGAGTAGGTGGGTGAATACTCCATGCCCACTTGGAGTGGAGTTGGCGTAACAGCAAGTAATGGCCTACTCTGCAGCCTGGCACTACCACAACCACACCCACTTGGTGTAAAGTTGGAGTAAGGGAGAAATGGTAGCAATTCCTGCCTGTGCTCCAGGAATTGCAACTATTGCAGGACTTGAAAACTGCTGTAGAAACCTTAATAAATCTGGCACTGTAAGCCATTATTTACTAAGGGTCCGCGGATCGCACTTTCGACGGATTTTAGGAATGTGACAGGTAATTAACTAGGGATTGTGTCGCAGGCAGGCTTTCATGCGACAGAAATTGGGCGGCAGGCCGTCGGACGATCCAACTGATTCGGACTGAGCACAGGATTTAATATTCAGATTGTGTCGCAACCAATGCACTTACATGCACCAGGAAGAAGATGGTGAACTCTGGCGGACCTAAGCGGGGAAGCGACAGGTGCAGGATATCGGGCGCACGATTTGTGGCACAGTGCATTGGAGTCGGACAACGCACATCGGTGAACGAGCCAGAGACGGGTAAGTAAATTTCCTGCTATGTGTGGTTTGCCTGTGTAGTATGCAGGGGGCTCCAAATTCATGATTTGTGGCGCCCATTCTTCTTGAATCTGGTGCCCCCTGCACTGCTCCGTTTTTATGGTGAACATGCGGAATGCGACACACTTCTGTCAAACTTTGCATGGTAAATGTGGTGCATGGTCCAACTGAGCACCAGAACGCCTCCTTTAGTGCCAAAATTTGTGTTGTGTGAAAAATAGTGCAACCAATAAACTTTCAACCCTACCAGCGATTTAACAGCTTTACCTTTTCTCAATTTCATTATTGATCTATTTGTAGCTCTATTTTTTTTGTTACAGTATTTTTTTTATATACCAAAACATTGGGTATCTTGTTTTATAAAAAAATAGTAGTTAAATTTTGCCTTTCTACCAATGCAAAAAAAACCCTTCCAATCAATGTATCGGTTGACAGCTGCTTCTCATGACAACCCATCACGTTGCATGATATGACAGCAGCTCCGTTTACAATGTTTTCCCATGGACACAATCAGATGACAGCTGCTCCTTCTGGTAACCCATCATGATACAGAAGCCACTGCTAAAGGATCTCTTTCTTAGTCTTCATCCACCGAACATGTGGATCTGGAGTGACTACCACTCTCAACTTAAAAACAGATTGTGATGGCCCAGTCCATGTTTTGCGACGGACGTTTTTTCAACAATTTTACCACATTTGGAATTTTTTTCCTGATTCCCAGTACACGGCATCAAATAATGGGGCACATTTACATATCCGGTCACTGGAGTGCATTGTCCGACGATAATGCACTATGCAGTGATTCACTAAGATCGTGCACCCGATATCCTGCATGGTCCGACAGAGTTCACCATCTTCTTAGTAGTGCATCTTAGGGCTAGGGCTCCCAACACATTTTAAAAGTTAAATACCATGCTCAGTCCGAAAAGGGTTGTGTGCGCCAAAATTCAAGTGTACACTTGTACAATTAAATACCTGTGCAAGCCATTTTAGCCTCGAGAAAGGTGAACAGTCTGACAAAGTGTGCAGCGCGACCCTCAGTAAATGAGCCAATAGGAATTTAAATTTATTTGGCAGGAAAAAAAAATTATAGAGGCAGATTTATCACACACTGGCGCCAGCAGTTCCCCAGCAGGTTCCCACGCCCCAGGTTCACCCTCTTGATAAATCACGGCGGGCAGCTGCGCTCGGTGGGCATTTCTATGGTCTGACCTGGTATAGAATAGCGCCCCAGCCTGCGTTTTGCATCTAGTAACGCAGGCTATAGTAAGTGTGCATGTGCAGGGCAAGAATGCCCAAATATGATAGATGAACCCCAATGTCAGGGTCGGTTCTAGGTTTCAGTAGGCCCCTGGGCGATAGCTCCTCACTGGGTCCCTTTGCCGTGAACTCACATGGTGGCAGTAAGAATTCAGATAAGAAAATAGTCTCCTGTTCCCTAGTTTATCATACCAAACAGCCCCCCTCATGATTATTTTATATAAGCCCCAGTAGCCCCCATGGATTCCTTATGTACAATCCTATGTGGGCCCCCCAGCAGCTCTGGTCCCCGGCACTGTCATCAACCCAGTTCTGGTGTCAACCCTGCCGAATGTGTGTATTACGACTAGTTCACCCCTGTGAAAATCTTACAAGGACCTCCTACTGGACTTCAAAGGTCATTTAAAGCATATCAGATCAGATCTGCATCTAAATTTGTCCTAAAGTTGATGTCAAAACTCTCACGATGTTTTGATATTAAAAGGAAAATAAAAAAAAGTTTAAAAAAATATATTAAAATATTTATGTATTTATTACTTTGATTTATTATTATTATTTTATCATTTGTTATTGAGCTCTTTTTTAGCTCTTTTTGTATATACACGTATTTTACTAGAGTGATGCTGGATGCCGTAGATATTGGCCTTTTCGTCCCGAGTTTAGCACTTAGTCTATGAATCTGAGAAATACTGAAATATTGTGAAAACCACAGCAGTATATTATATATTATGAAGGCACTGGAGAATATTAACTTTATAAAGATAGACAAACTGTATGGCACCATTATTGCACAGTGTGACGAAAGACAATGCTCGCGGGCACCGGCAACCGGCGCTGGTGGGAGTTCACTTTCCTGAGCTGACATAATCCTTTATTTCCTTCTACCAGATGATATTATCCTCAGCAGAGAGGACGGATGGGTGGAAAAATACGTTATTTAAACATAGCGACGCTGGAACGCGACAGCTAACTACCCTCCTCCATCAAAAACCCAGCACTCCAGCACCAAAGGCAGTGACAGAAAGCATTACCGAGAAGTCGGGGACGTATAGCGAAGGGTGTGATACCGGCTGCCGCTCGCCTCTGGGCTTATAAATCCTCATTGCCGGCCCAGTCACTTTATTGTCTGCTGATTTTATTTATGATCTCCTCTGATTATAACAAATTATGACAAATGAGAATTGGGTCATAAATAGCAAAGCAATAAACTGTGAGGTTGCCTAGTAACAAGTCTGGGATTATATAGTGAGCCCGAGCGAGAGAGAGAGAGAGGAAAAAAAACAAGCAAACTATTATGGTGTCACCGCTCTGTCAGATGCTCCAGAGCTGCTAAAAGCTTTTTAATTTGCTGTAATTTAAAGAACATTTTGAGATTCGGAATACGTCGTGATGGGAATTTTTTTTTTTCAGTTTTTTTGTGGTTTTCCATGGACTTACTGATAGGTTATTGTCCTCAAAATGCTCTACAGGTATTTAAAACCATTGCCATTATCTTCTTACCCAGTGTAATCTCTGATTACCCCCAAACCACCTCTTACTGACTAGTAGGGTTCATGCCGAACATTGGGGGTATGGGTCCCAAACCTGGACTTCTAACTCAAACCAACCTCCTATTATCCTCCATGCCACCTTACTGATTACTAGGGTTCATGCTGAACATTGTAGGTTCAGGTCCTGAACCTGGACTTCTAACTGGACCTAAACTCCTATTACCCCTTATACCACCTTACTGACCACTAGGGTTCATGCCAAACATTGCAGGTTAGGAACCTGAACCTGCACTTCAATTGGAAGTTCTGGACCTACCAGAAAAGCTAGCTGATGGGCTGCTGAGCAGTCAGTAAAGCAGCTTTGCCACTTAGAGGGGTTTTCCAAGGAAACAAGTTAGATCCTATCCACAGCATAGGACCTAACTTGCTGATTGGTGGGGGTCACGGCATTCAGCAATCTCCGTCAGCTCCATAGAGATAAATGGAGCAGAAAGGACATGCACAGCCATTTGCTACGCACATCTTGGTGGAACAACGACGGGTCAGGGGGAGGTACCTCGGACCACTCGTTCTCGTGATTTGTCACTATCACCAGTAATAACCCTTTAAATACCTAGGATCATCACTCCCCATGACGTCATTGGGAAGCGACGACCCATTACCATGAAAACAGGTTTGTCATTCTGCAGGATCTGTAACAATGTGCTGGTGGCTCACTGTTACAGATCAATTGTCTGTTCACTATATACTGCAATGCCGTAAAATTTTAATAAATGGTGGGAGCAAACAGATCCCTGGGTTCAGGTTCCTAAAAAAACTTTTGACCACTGTTTGCCGAGCTCGGTGAACCTGATTCTAAATGGGTCTGCTGCTCAATACTGACTAGTGAAGTGCAAAGCAATGGTGGAACTTGAAACTACTAATCCCCAAAATCCATACCGGTCTCCCTACCTCTAATATAAATGATAGTGCTGATCTCTTCATATGGCATCCTTTAAAGGATGTAATATAAACGTTTGTGAAATATAGGGAGCAGTTTGTGTGGTGATGGGCAGGGCCAGGGCCGGCTCCATGTTCTAGTGGGCCCCTGGGCGACAGAGCCTTAGTGGGCCCCTCCTTGGACCGCCCTCCAGTGGCCACACTGCGCCCCCTCCCCCTGCGGACACACTGACCCTGGGGACACACTGATCCCCCCCTCACCACCAACCCGGCGGACACTGATCCACCCCCTGGCGGACACCACTGACCCCCCCTCCCCTGCGGAAACCATGAACCCGGACACACTGAACCCCCCCTGCTGACACAATGACCCCCTCCAGACACATTGAACCCCCGCCCCTCCCCCTGTGGACACAATGACCCCCCCCTGCTGACACACTAAAGCCCCCCGCCCCCCGCGGACACCCTGACTCCCCTCCGGAAAAGAAAAAATTTACCTTTCCTGGTTCCCCCGGAGCAGCGCCTGCAGCTGTCTTCGGCCTGGGCCTCCCGTACGCGCCGGCTCTGAAGCCGGCACACGTGATCCGATGACATCATCATGTGCGCCGGCTTCAGAGCCGTCGCATACCCTGCGGAGCGCCGCATCGTGGGAACCGGGATAGGTGAGTTGTAGATTCTGCCTCTATGCTGCGCTCCCGACCAGCGCAGCATAGAGGCAGAAAAGTGATCGATCCCGATGGTGATCAATTGTACCAGTGTCTTATAGCGACACTGGTACAATTGATCCGGGGGCCCGAGTGGGCCCCTCCAGTACCCCGGGGCCCCGGCACTTGCCCGGGTTGGCCGGGTGCTGGCGCCGGGCCTGGGCAGAGCACTAATGATTAGTGGACCCTTTGTGAATTCTGAATTAAAAAGAGCTCTCTGTCCAGGTACCCAAACCGTATCCCAAACAGCAACACCTGAAATCGGTGATGGAACTTATTGCAGGTATTGACTGTTTAAATGCCACTGGCAAAGTCACCAGCAGCATTTACATTTCCCACGGCTGCACGTGCAGACTAACCTGCCGGTGGTGCTTACCAATGCCATGACTGGCTGCTGATAACTTAAATGCTGCTGGTGATTTTGCCAGTGCATTTGATGAGTCAATCACCATCGATCACAGGCGTTAACGGCAGGGTGTTGAGCTCAGCACCCATGGGGCCTTGTGAGCAGTATGTATGGAGATGGTTGAGGCATATGGAGCTACTAAATATGAGTAAGTATATGCTTGTGACTAACTAATTTTTTAGCTTTTTTGCACCGGAAACATTGTTTGGGTCCAGAGTAAGAAACCCAATGGTCATTGGTCATACAGTATAAAGTACCTTATGTTATGCTGTTAACTTTATAATATGTGGCTCCCTTCTTAGCCATCAGGTATACTATCTCTAAATGGACTTCTGAGTTCAGAGCTTGAAAAGCTACAAAAGGTATTTGCATATTTTACAGAATCCCCCAGTTGAGTTTCAATGGCTGTAAGTTTCCACATGCCTCCACGGCAGACTTAATTGGCAAGCTGCCTTGCAATATCTGATCCCTAGAAAGTTGAGTGTTTCATTCTGCAGCTCTGTGTTAGTAAAGTAAGTGTGAGTTGAGTAAAGAAGGACCAAGCCAGTCAGATGCTGGGGGCATCATCCAGGGGCTGGATAAATTCCTAGGGCTTAGTTCACTCAGGGCTGGTTATACTTTCTCTGGTGACCTGTAGTTCTGTTTCTTTATTGTTGGACCTGAAACTATGAACTCTTACCTAAGCCTGTATCCAGCCAGAGCCAGTCCGCTAACCCCAATCTGAACTGAAACATGTATCAAAGCCATTATCTAGCCTGAACCAGTACCCTAAACTCCTGCCTGATCCGGAACCCTGTTTCATGCCTGATCTGGAACCCTGGAAGCCCAAATTGATCCAGAACCCTGACCTGGAATTATGTATCTTGTCTGACCTTTAATCCAATATCCTGCCTCATCTAGAACCCTAAACCTGTACACGAACCTTGTTTCCTGCCTGAGCACCAACCTGATCCAGAACCCTAAATCTTGTATTCTACCTGATATGGTAACTAGGACCGTGCATGCTGCTTGATACAGAAACCCTGCACTTTGTATCCTGACTGATGCTGAAACCTTGAACTTTGTATCCAGCTTGATTCTGAAAACCTGGATCCAAACCTGATCCAGAACCCTGAACCTTGTACCCTGCCTTATGCAAAACCCTAAACCTGTACTCTGAACCCTTTTTCAGAGATTGTACCCTTCTTGAGCTTGAGTAGCACAATCTAGAATTCAGTAAAGAATCGAAACAGAAGAATTCCACAACTTTACATAATTAAAATAATATACATTTTTGCTGAAAGTAGACAAACCCTCTAAAAAAATTCTGAAGCAAGTATTAAAAATTGGTTTCATGGTTTTAGGACCATCTATTTTGGGGGTTTTAATGGAAAGGCCAAAACAAGATCAGGCTGTGTTCTAGTTTATTTTCTTATCTCTTGTATTATTTGTCTATATTGTTGACCTGAACATGACTTTCGTTTGTTTGTAAGTGAGTGAATGCTAGAAGTCATAGCTCACCAAGAATGCTGGAGCAGAGGTAAAAACTCCTGTTTCACATCATCCACTTCAGGGTAAAAAGTTCTTTTTATAAGATTGCTCACAATAAATCCCTTGGTATCTATAGATACTGTCTACTAGATCTAATGCAGTCACAAACGTGCATTTTTAAGACACCGTCTCCTTGTTTACCCTTTCCATTATATTTCCATCAGATCCTGCATCTACATTGTTCTCCTTCATCTTCTTTGAAAGGTTTGCATTCTTAAAATTCATGCAGACTTCATATTGTATGTGTTTTATCCTGAAGTCTATTGTAATAAGGAACATGGAGCCATTTCTCGAATTTCAAAAAGCTACAAGTTTTTTTCCTACTTTCTCCAAGTAAATTGAATTGTATGGGCTCGTGGGGGGGAACTTTTGTTTAATCTGATTTCATCAAGTGAGTCTATGTACCATATATACTGGAGGATAAGCTGAGTTTTTCAGCAAAAAAAAAATGTGCTGAAAAACCTCACTTTAGCTTATAGTCGAGTCAAGAAAAATATAAACAGTGTACTAACCTTCCAATTCCCCAATGGCAGGTCCTCTTCTATATAGCAATGCTACAGGCATCGGCACACACTATGATGTCAGCGAGCGGCTGACGTCATGGTGCCTGCCACGGACCACGCGGGGACGCAGAGACGATGCCAGAGCATCGCTGTATAGAGCAGGACCTGCCGGGGGGGGGGGCATCGGAAGGTGAGTACACTGTTTGTTTTTTTATTACAGGCATTATATTAAAGGCAGGGGCTGCAGGCTATATACTAGAGGGGCTGCAGGCTATATACTACAGCGACTGGCAGGCTATATACTACAGGAGGGTGGCAGGCTATATACTACAGGGGCGTGGCAGTCTGTATACTAAAGGGGCTGGCAGGCTATATACTACAGGGGGTGGCAGGCTATATTCTACAGGGGGCTGGCAGGCTATATAATACAGGCGGCTTGCTGGCTATATACTGGGGAGGCTGTGATCAATGCATTTTGCACCCGTCTTCAGTCAATAGATTTTTCTAGTTTTTTGTGTTAAAATTAGGGGTCTTGGCTTATACTCGGGTTGACTTATACTCGAGTATATATGGTATGTTGTGAGTATTTGTTTTTTTTTTGTTTATATAGCTAATAATATTGGTTTATTTTTGCGTTTGTTGCAAAATGTTCTTTTTTGGCGCACATGTTCCTCTAAGGAGCAATTGGTCTTGATATATTTGGTAGTGGTTTTTGTCCTGTTTCTATGCCAGCGAGTGACTGGAGTTATTTTGCGCCAAAACATGCACCTAAACAAAAATTTGCATCAAATCATGAATTCAGTTCAGTATTGTGAAAACTAGTCTAAACAAATAATGAATTTGGTGTAAGCAGGGTCTATTTTAGTGACTTTACACTTTCCTATGTTTGTTTGGCACAATGGAAAGCTGAAAAAAGCATTTGTACCACAACTGCGCCAAAACAACACCAAATATAGACAAAAAACCCAATGCTAAATCCCCCCATAGTATCAATGTCTGTCCATCAACATTAAACAGCCATCTCTCCTGATCTCCCCTTACATGTACAAGGTTGGTTGGGTCGAGCATACATACATTATATGTAAGTCCATTGGCATCAATGTGTAGTTGGTCCCACTTTGTGGATAACAAACTATCTGACTGTAAGGCTTCCTACTAGATTTTGGAGGATATCTGTGGGCCTCATTTCTCTCGCGTCCACGAGGTGAGACACTGTGAAGACTTGGCTTCCAATATCCAATGGTTTTGGATGTAACTGAGGTGAGGACTACTGGTCTTCAACCATCACGCTCAACCATGCCTTTGTGGACCTTACTCTCGCCACTGAGTACAGTCATGTTAAAATAGCATAAAATTGGAGGCACAAAACTGTCTCTAAATGCTGAAGCATTAACATTTTCCTTAACTGGTTGTACGAGGTTTCGGCTACCCATGGGAAACACAATCATGGCTTTATTCATTCTCTACCAAACATTACAGCTGGCACAATGCAGTCATGCAGGTAAGATTTGTGGACATTTGCCAATCACAGACTCATCCATAAGACTGCCATTCATCAGTGGTGAGATTTACTCTACTACTCTACTCCATAGACAACATTTCCTCTGCTCTCTAGTGGCTGGTGGCTCTGGGTCGAAGCCTGACATCATGTTCAGATCTGTAAGTCTTCCATATAACTGCTTGGTCATGTAAGGCCATACCATGAAGCTCCGGCGGAATAGGTGGGGGGCATAGATTTTGGGCTTATGTTAATGCATGAAACATGTAAGTATACCACAGTTATTGAATGCTCGATTGCTGGATGGTCATATAGCTAGACAAATCTACGACAAGCCCTGCCTGGTGTATAATCGGTATAACCTGCACCTGGAATGGGTACAGGCATAACTAGAGTGCTGGAACAGTGCATTCCATGGACGAGAACCACCTACACCGCACCGCTCCATGACTGCTGATGCCCCTCCATGCCAAACCCCAAAAACATTCACTGTTAGGAAATAGTCAGAAGGAGCTTATAAAGTCATTGTACCATCCTTGCAGTCATCGTCTTCTGACCGCAGAATGTGACTTAGAAGGTGTTGATTTTTCTCTGTGTTTTGTGTGCGTGAACTGTGGCTGAGGTTTCTGCTTTATTAGGACTGATTGAACCACGCCTGGTTCCACTGTCACTAAGCTTTGTTCAGGAAATGGTTAACTTGAGAGATGGGTGGCCAATCTAGTCAACTGTTTAGGGGCGGCGTCCAGGAGCTCTTTTATATATCTGCCCATTTCCTTTACACCTTGCTGCTTTTACTAGTCTCATGTGTAATGAGCTCTGCTTCATTATTTGAACATTCTTTCTGACTTTGTTTGTCTGTCTGTTATCTGGTGTTTGTCCCTTTGTGTTAGGTCCTCAGTGTCGGGATTGTCGATCAGAAGTCCCTATCCAATAAGGTTTGTGAGGCTTGTAGGTAGGTGACTGTTAATCACAAGGGCTTTCAGTTGACATTGATCTAAGGTATTTCAGCAGCTTTCGGCTGAACATACAAATGAGATCTTTAAAGGAAACCTACCACTTGTAGTGGCAGGTTTCTGATGGAAATACCGGGCACCAGCTTAGGGTGAGCTGGTGCCGGAGCTTATTTTCGTTAGTGTTTTAAACCGCGGTAAAATCGGCTGTTTAAACACTTTTAAAACTTTATAGCCACGCAGGCAGGTACGCGCTCGGAGCTTACCGTGCGCGCGGCTACATAGGAAGTGATGAAGAGCCGCGCGCATGTAGCGCCGAACGCGTACCTGCCTGCGCCGGCTATAAAGTTTAAAAAGTGTTTTAAACCACGATACACTAACGAAAATAAGCTACGGCACCAGCTCACCCTGAGCTGGTGCCCGGTATTTCCATCAGAAACCTGGCACTTCAAGTGGTAGGTTTCCTTTAAGATTTCGGCCAATAATATAATTGACCGACATCTATTTCTTCTAAAACTAGTAAAGTAAAGACCTTCAGCCCCGGTGTATTCCTCAGGATTACTAACTTATTTGATACTTGTTTCCTTCAACATCTTCCATCAGACGATAATATTCCTACATGAAATGACCCAACCGGTTGGTATCTATCAACATTAACAATAAAAACAAGTTGGCCTAGCTCTAAAATTGTCTCAAAAGTGGTCTTCTGCTGGACCGTCCGCTGCAGCATGTTCTTGTGTTTGATCCTACGATGTTCTCGTTCGCCTATCCATTCCCGGAAGGCTGGGTTGTAAATCCTTACCATTTGAGGATTTGATGGTTGCAATGCAAACAATAACATATAAGAGTCAGACAAGATAGATGGTGGAGACCATCTGGAGTCCGTAACAAAGTTTCTCGATAATATTCTCCAAACAGATTGAGGTCGACAGGCTAAATCTGGGAAGAGAAGCAGTTCATGATTTTCCAAGAAAACATGAAATTATTTTGTTATGAGAAAAAGTATTTTACTTTGTAATAGTTGTAATAAAGAGCGCGCTCCTCGGCCGGCGCTCACAATGAGGGTCATTTCGTGAATTAGATTGCAGAAAGCAGAAAAATATGTGACAGCGGCTGAAAAGGAATAGAGACATTAAACCCGATAATATTGAAGGATATAGGATTTTTAGGTGAATATTTATCTCCAATCACATTTTTAATAAAAAGAAGAAGATTCTGGAGACGGGAACTGATGACCGGGAACCGAGAACAGATGTGGAAATGGAAGCACAGTCATTACACATAAATGGCTCTTGTACCTTGATTGATAGATCTTCAGATTTGTTACTCTAAATTTATGCTTACAATTGAAGTGCCAGGAAGAATGAATTGCATAAAAATAATTTAATGAAATTCAATTGTCGTTAGAATCGGAGTAATAGTAATCAAGTTGTTATTTTTTTTAGTACAAGGGAAATCTACCATCAAAGTCAAGCAGGATAAACCAGGGCCTCATAGATCCGGGCACAGTGAGAACAGTTATCCATGGCCAACTTCCTTCTTAAATTTAAATGTTAAAATTATGTTAATGAGTATGAATAGGTGTTACTAGAGCTCCTTCCCCCCTCCCACTTTGTGCTGAAACTTCCTGTGCTGTAGAGACAGGGGGGAAGTGCAGAGGTAGCAGAGGGGGAGACAGTCTAAGGCCTCATGCACACGAACATTGGGGGTCATTTACTAAGGGCCCGATTCGCGTTTTCCCGACGTGTTACCCGAATATTTCCGATTTGCGCCGATTTCCCCTGAATTGCCCCGGGATTTTGGCGCATGCGATTGGATTGTGGCGCATCGGCGCTGGCATGCACACGACGGAAATCGTGGGGCGTGGCCGAACGAAAACCCAACGGATTTGGAAAAACCTCCGCATTTAAAAAAAAAAAAATCTGTTGCGGAGCTTGCATTTACTTTCACTCAGCCCGACTCGGTGAACTCCAGCGCGTTCCGATGCTTTTCAGTGCAGCAGCGCCACCTGGTGGACGGCGGAGGAACTACCTTAATGAATCCCGGCCGGACCCGAATCCAGCGAAGAGAACGCGCCGCTGTATCACAAATGGACCGGGTAAGTAAATCTGCCCCATTGTGTCCTCAAGTGTCCTCAGCCCTGTGCCCAAGCCTAGTACCACTGAGAAAAAACTCATGTCCTATTTCTGGCCAGATTTGCGGCTTTAGTGACGCTCCAAGGGGCTGGGATATAGTGACATAATTTGCCAGCCACCCGTTTTGTTTTTTTTTTTGTGCGTATGTGCAAAAACGGATGCTGATGCAAGGAATAAGGGGATTGGTTATAGAATGGTCATAGACAGGCTAAAGTCGGGGCATGTAGAGATCAGTAGAGTCCATTTACAAGTGAAGGTCAGGGCAGGCAGCTACAGCTTATGATCGGGTCTATGTGACGTTTTCACTTCTAGCATCAAGAATCAAGCAGAAATGGAGTCATATAAGAACTGAGGCAGGAGGAAAAAAAAATTTCTGAGAAACTGCAAGGGTAGAGACCAAATACACTCCGGTTATAGCCAAGGACAACTGGTTTTTACCAAGAAAACAATGGGCACACTGACCATTTCAATGGAAGGATCGGGTGTGGATAAGACTTATCAATGGCTGTGTATGTTGGGAACAAGCATTGGAGGGGTAGTGACACCCCACCATGGCTGGCAGAGAAAAGGGGTGTCATCATTGGCGAGCCTCCTG
Source organism: Engystomops pustulosus (assembly GCA_019512145.1). Classification (NCBI taxonomy): domain Eukaryota; kingdom Metazoa; phylum Chordata; class Amphibia; order Anura; family Leptodactylidae; genus Engystomops; species Engystomops pustulosus. The sequence continues at coordinate 209,300,347 of CM033644.1, forward strand.
CATTACGGGTTGCTTCGTTATCCATTATATATATATTTATGAATGGGGCAAGCAGCAATATCAGATAAACCCTTTGGACAGATTACTTGTTTTTGGACACAACAGTGTCATAGAGAATGTAGACCAAATACTCAAAAAACACCAAAGCCCCCAATGCAATAAACCTGAAAAAAACAATGCTGGAGCTGCTTTATTCCTTCATGATTTTTGTCCTCTGAGAACATTTCGTTCCAATATCCTTGTAGTGATTTTGACCCTTGAAGAAAGTCAGATTCGGGATTGAGGTAATATTTTGCTATCCCCTTGGGCCAACTTATCCGTATGAGCCTGAGCTAAGAGATGTGGAAGACGAGAGCTATCCATATATTAATTGACCATTCATCTCCTCAGCCTTTATGTTATCATGCATCATCCATGGTCCATAGTGACTCCTGTATCAATGTGATGTCAACTAAAGGCAGAAATTTTTGGTCATTTTTAATAAACAGTAATAATTTTTATTTGTTTTTTTCTCTAAATACCAGAATAAAGAAAATCTTACCCATGGAAAATGAAGCTTCTAAGGAGCCTCCACACGATTGGCATTTTGTAGATTTCAACGCTTGGTGATTACATCACTTATGCGGCACTAGAAATTTTGTTTCTGATCTCAGCTATACAAACATTGGGCCCAAGTCAATTGGAGGCCAATTAACCTTATGACATGGAATTGGAGGAAACCATAGAACCTAAAAGACATAAAAACACAGGGAAAACATACAAAGTCCCTGGAGAAGTTGGCCTTGGTCAGAAAAAAGATGATACTACAGATGGTATGCTCAATTCGTTTGTACATTATGTTTTAGGTTGTCCATGATACAACAAAGATCCCTTGAACAAAGATCCTTTGCCATGGGCCAATGAAAATGGATTCTATTTCTGGTCATTCCTGATAAATGGCCCATGTGAATTGTGACTGATCAACAAACATCAAAGATGCCCCTTAAGGATACCCTAAAATTGGGCAATAAAATACCTACAAATGACTTTCTTTAATCCAGATTGAAGTCAGGTTTTAATTTTTTTTTTTACCCAACATGGGGTAGAAGGCATCAACCCTAAGTTTTTTTTTTCAATCGTCTGGATTATAGGTTGGACTTTTATGGACCATGGTTTTTATTCAATCTCTTCTACTATGTCATTATGAAATGCCTTCTAATCCAGCAAGAATCAGAAATTAAATTGTTATGAACATCCATTCCTGATCACTGTCTCCTTTGTTGGCCCTTGGAGTTTGTTGGCCCATGGGGTAAAAACTCCAAATAAAGCCTGAACTTTTGGTAGTCATGATAAGGCTGACCTGTTGTTACTGAGTTCAGCCAAACCTCAAACATAAGTTAAGGTCAGGTACCCGAACATTCGTGATCAGGGTCCTAACATTACAAACCCTACAAATGCTTTGACGGTGTTATTTAAAAGTACTAGTCCACCCATCACTATGTCAGGATTTGAACCAGCATCCTTTGGCCTTACTAGTCGGTGTTTCTAGGTCTCAGCTGTGTTAAACCGTTTTATCCAATCGGGAGTGGCCAGGCTCCATTTAAGGCATTACTAGGTATTGTTGTATCTGCAGCTTATCCCTGGCTCTATTCTGTAGGAACATCTATACTTACTAAGTAGCTCGTTTCTTTGACTGTGGTGAGAGATTCTGTGAAGTTTGTCTGTTCTCTGGTATGCCCTCACCACTTTCCTGTCTCTTCCCCTTTGTCTGTGATTATTTAATAGTGAGTTTTGTGGACTTGCTGTGATTGTTGCCTGTTATTCCTGTCCTTCTTATTACCTCAGTCTCGGTTGTATGCATGCTGGGATTGTTAGTTCGTCAATATTTTTTCGTTAGGGGGGCCAAATTTTAATACACCAGAACTAAGTATCCTTTAGTCCTTCACCCTACTTTCTGGATAAGTCTTCATGCTCAGAGAGAGAAAAGTTACTTAGAGCTGAACATCACCCGCAGCAAGGACTAGCTTAGCCATAGAGTTAAGGACAGTTTTCCCTTTCCAGTTTCCCTAGTTCTTATTGCTCTTTTAATCCGGTTTTCTGCTTCCTTATAAACCGTGACCAGGGTCAGCTCCAGGTTTCAGTAGACCCCTGGGCGGCAGAGCCTCAGTAACCCCTTTGCAGTGAACTCACGTGGTGGCATTAAAAATTTAGAAACTAAAACAGTCTCCTGTTCCCTAAAATAAACCCTAGGCTATTATCCCAAACATACAGCACCCTTATCATTATATTATATAAAGTCCCCCTCCCCCTCACCCTATGTATTCATTAGATACCAACCCCCTGGCCCCCATTGATTCCTTATGTACAGCCTGATGTGGGCCCCCCAGCAGCCCTTGGTTCCATCACTTGCCCAGTTATGCCCATTGCTAGCACCGGCCCTCACCGGGACACACTATTTAACACCCTCAATCGGTGCCAGAACTGTTAACTCTTCAAATCCCACTGGTAAAGCTTGTCACGCCACCATTATGCCTAATATCTTCGCTCTCCAATTAGCAAGCCCAAATGCTGAATCCAAACTTGTGTTGCAGTGTCCGGGTACGTAGTTGGGAATTTCATCCTATATTTCATTCCGAAAGTTCCAATTTTTGTTCTCTACCTTTAGAAATGAAACTGTTAACCAACCCAATCTGTGAAAAGAAAGTCTCATTGTGAGATTTTTTTTTTTTTTTTATTGCATTGCTTTTTTTTTTTCCCAACAAAATTCCAATACCTAGCAAGCTCTATAAATGCCAGCATAAAAACCATGTGGGGAGTGTGTGTGTGTGTGTGCGATGAGTGCTTTCAATCTATTCTCCCAAAGAACAGCAGGAGAAATGCCTTAGTTACGAGCCCTGTAATTTCATTTCTGCAATTATACTTGTCACCACTTCCGACGTGCCTGCATATAAATAGCCAATGTTATACACTTTCCTTTACTGCCTTCCTATTGCTACATCTAACCCCCCCCCCCCCCCCACATCTACTTCTTCCTTTGTGAAGTAAATGCAGCCCCGGGGCTTTGTAAGTTGGACATTTCGAGCTTCGATGTGCAAGTTTTTGTAAAAATACTTAAAGTTTTTTTTTTTTCTTTTCATTCTAGTCAACCAGGCAGTGGTGGTTTTTGTTGGATGCGCGGCTACGAGCTTATTACTACGATCAAAACACCATTTATTAAACTGTTTATTGCTTTGGAAGGGAAGACAACAAGACACATGGGATGGAAGCTAAAAAGAACATCGAGAACATCTGTACACAGCAAAAAAAAATGGGAAAATGCTTCCTGCACAGAAGAGAACGGATGAGGTCCTTAGTCAAGGTCATTCGAAAACTGTATCTACAAGTAATGGAAAAAACTTGAGTTGCTGTGACAAGATTTTGTCAAAAATTTACGTTCCTTGACTTAGGAAATATATATAATATATACAATATAAAATCCAGGCACCGTGACTGTGATAATCTTCAGATATTTGTTATCCATGGCCTCCTTCCTTCTAAAAATCAACTTAGAAATTTTTTTTAAAGAGCCTGAAGGGCTCTAGGGGGTGTTACCAGCCCCTCAGTGTTGTAGCTTTACAGACTGTTACACTGTCTCACCATTCCCCTGCTTCCTCCCTCTGCCTGATGTAATTTCACTGCAGCAGAGGAAGATTCAGCACACAGTGGGTGGGGTAAGTGCTCCTGCACATTGTAAGGCCTCATGCAGACGACCATATGGTCATTTCTGTTCTGTAGTATGGCAGTAAATAAGAGACATATTGCACCATATCTGTATAAAATACATTGGGCTGGCACATGATGGATGGATAACTATTGGCCGGATGACAGAATGCCCCTCCCACTGGTTGTGGATACTGCATGTATATATATGGCAGCATGTGGTGCTCAGCGTATTTAGCCTGTATTTTATAAGTACCCTTTGACTTCTATGGGCCGGAAATACGGTGGAAAATAGGACTCGCTCTATATTTTTATACGCTTCACTTACAGTACGGTACTGTATGGTGGACAATATGGCCGTGCACATGGATGGCGGTATTGCCCATTGGAATGCATGGGGCCGTATGCCGGACGTATATATGGCCGTTTTAATACGTTCTCTACACATTCGTGTGCATGGGGTCTTAGAGACTGTGAAACTTCAACAAGGAGACGGCTCAACACTACCACCATCTATTTAAAGTGCACTAGAAAAGTACCAGCAGCTCTTGAATTAATGTGGGGCGTGTGTGCAGGCTGTTACCAACCATTTTTTTGTTGAGGATTGGAGCTCCCTATGACATCAAGATGATCCTCACCGCACCCCACATTGATTTTCATGCAGCTGTTGGCTTTGCCAGTGGCATTTATACAGATAATCCCTGAGATCAGTGGCAACACGGATCATGGGTACCACTATTTTAATTGGATTTTTAACTCAGAGGAGGATCCAGATTAACCAATCATCACATGGACAGTCATATATTACGTGGGGTCAGGGGTGAGTTTATCCATAAAATAACCAATGCTTGGACCCCTGGAGATCTAATGGGCCTACCTTCAACTGTCCCCCATTGGATGCCAATACAGATTACAGCTTGGACAGAATCTTTGCGACTCTATTCGGAACAAAGCGGGGAAATGAGGGGCCCCTTAGACTTTGATTGGTGTGTTATTAGTTACACAATGGGGGTAGGATCTTACCAGTGTGGCATTAGGTATTGTCAAAGGACCTGGAAGTGGTTATCCAACAAAGTAACCAGTGTAACCTGTTTCTGCTTTGGGATTTGATCATTTATGTGGGTAGATATTTTGGCTAATCCATAATAGGAGGAGGAATATAGCAGCTGGGAATCCACCAAAGCCCTAATGGAGAGTAAGAATCTGGTTACTTTAGGAAATGCTGGTTCTTTTTGTGTATTTTCTTACAGACTTGGATGGATTGTGGGCTCCGGCGTGATTTATCAGCGGAGGTTCCCGCGTTTCCTGCCTAAGAGGTTCAAAGTAGAGAACAAACAATCTGTTTGTGTTTTGTATTTCTAATGGCTGCCTCCTTATCTCCGAAGAATTATTGAGCCGTTAGTGATTCTGAGGGATATATCCACCTCCAGTGTATCGAGCTCTCATAGTAACTCAGTTTCTAAGGCTGGAAAAAGATTTCAGTTCTGGAAGTTAGTTTACATAATCACACTTTTTATTAAAAAAAAAAGGAGGAAATGCAAATTCATATCAAGAATATACTGTAAGGCGTAAAAATATTGATGACTATCTTAAAAAATTGGTCATTAACACTAGTTATATAGAGTTAATGGGTGTTGAACCCCCACCGAGATGTTATTGATGACATATATAGTAGTGGTTTATAATATGGACAATTTGGAGACCCAAAACCTCTTGGTGACCCATTGCCACCTAACCTAGCACCAGGTTTGATACTGTACAGTAGATATAATAAAGGGAAGGGCCTCCAGTCCTTTACTACTCATACATGTGTGTGGCCACGTTAAAAGTTAGAACAATGCTCAACTCTCTTTTTCAAAAAACAGTCGTTTTGGATTAAGAGTCACTCATACCACTCCACCATCTTCAGGAATAGAAGATCCTAACCGATCCATTCAACGGAGTGTTTCCCAAACGAGGTCCACAATGTCGGTGTCAATCCACCTCTGTATCTTGGCCTCGCGTGTTAAGAGCTGTCTTAGTTTTCTCCATAAACTTGGGTGATCTGCACGATTGGTTTGTTTGCCCATGCTGGATCCACAACTGATCTTAACACCCGTGGACAAGATAACGAGGTGGATTGACCCCAACAGTGTGGACCTTGTATGGGAACTACCGCCGGTGAATGGATCACTAAGGGTCTTCTATTCCTGAACATGGTGGAGTGATATGAGTGACTTTTAATCTGAAAATCTGTTTTTCTTTTTTGGAAAAAAAAAAAGTTAAGCATTGTTCTAACTTTTAATGTGTTTTGAGCACATATGAGAGATTGTGATTTTTTTTTGCCCAATTGGTCCTCTAAGGAAATCCTTTAGCCTCTAGAGATCAATATTTTATCATTTGATGTGTGTAGACTTGTATGCATTCATCAGCCTTTCAAACACCACTAAGGTCCTTGAAGAGGACCTCGCAGAGTTATTTGGGACACCAAACCACCCATAGGTCCTTTAGGATGGGTGGTTTAGTGTCTCAAATTGCCCTTAAGCTAGTTTCTCTGTGGCTGGTATTAAAATTTAAAAAAACGTTAATACTTATCTCGCTCGATGTCCCCCACGCCTGCGCAGTTGGACAGCGAAGTCGGCCCCCTCACTGCACTTGGTGTACTTCTCCGGCTTCCCGGGGAGCATCAGAGATAGGCCCCATCGGACCCATCTCTAGGTAAGTAGAACGTTTTTCATTTATATACTGGGCACGGACGGACTTAGTAAAGGGCAATTTGGGACACTAAATCACCGTTCAGTTTATGGTGGTTTAGTGCCCCAAATAACCCTGACCGATTAAGCATCAGGATCAATCTGGACTCTGTTTCTCTGTTTTTAGTAAGGGAGTAGGAAGTAAGTGTCAGACCAGTTACAACAACGAAGATTCTCACATTACTCACATATAACAATTCTCATACACCCGCCAATGTCTAGGGTAAACATTTAAAATCTTAGCCCAGAGAAGCCCTTGAACTCAAATTTTAATTTTAGCCATTTTCTGTGGTTGTCCACATTCTATAGGACTTCCTCAAGAAGAATATTAAGCAGGGGTGGGACCAATGCTGTTTACTTGTAAGGACCTTACCTACATCAACAACCAAAATACATGGACTCAAACACAATTTGTACTTGCTTTATTCTAACAATATGTGTCATAGGTTTCAAAACCCAGTATGCTAATTAGGTGCTTCTGTCAAGTGGGAGGTACCTGTATTTCTGCTCCTCCCACCTTGTTGGATATTGCATTTTGGATGCCGAATTAACTGCTTGCTAGAGAATGGTGTCTGCTACAGATAGAATCCCAACTTCTCCACCATCATCGGATCAGAGCCTATCAATGGATTATGCATAAACTATTGCTCATAATTTGTATTTATATTTTTGTTTTTGTGACCAAGATACATTTTTATTACTTTAGCAATTTCTACATTTTATCGTTTTTTTATTAGTTATTTGTGCTTCCCTTAGATGAAGTCTATGAGATATTTTATAACTCTGAGCTGAGACAAATCATTTGGAAATTGTGGGAAAATGTAAATTATTTTTAGATCATTAATTGCATTATTATTGCAGACTGATATATAGAGATCATTTTTTAATGCATTTTTTTGTATTTATTATGCATTTTCTGCACTTGATTGGAGCGTCAAGGTTTAGACTTTGCAACTTTTCCAGGCTTGAACAGAATTTGGATTGGTTGAACTTAAAGGGGTTGGTTGTAGAGATGAGCGAGTATACTCGTCCGAGCTTGATGCTCGTTCGAGTATTAGGGTACTCGAAACGGCTCGTTGCTCGGACGAGTATTTCCCCTGCTCGAGATCGAGCATTTAATTAAAAAAACACAGTGAAGAACAATGAAGAATAGAATAAAAACAGTGAACACAGGATCATTTAAGTGAAAAACACAGTGAAAAACACAGTGAAGAATAGATTACAGATGTTCGGCACATCTTCTTACTTGTCGGAAGATACGCGCGGAACGGTGCGAACAAAACAGCATGTGAAGAACACGTTGAGCAGGACAGAGACATCGGGGAGCAGCACAGAGACACCGGGGAGCAGCACAGAGACACCGGGGAGCAGCACAGAGACACCGGGGAGCAGCACAGAGACACCGGGGAGCAGCACAGGCAGCGGCAGGCACGGAGAACATCGTGGGCAGCGGCGGGCACGGAGACAGCGGGGCAGTGGCGGGCACGGAGACAGCGGGGCAGTGGCGGGCACGGAGACAGCGGGGGCAGCGGCAGGCACGGAGACATCGTGGCAGCGGCGGGCACAGAGACAGCGGGGCAGCGGCGGGCGCGGAGACAGCGGCAGGCACGGAGACATCGGGGCAGCGGCAGGCACGGAGACACTGGGGCAGCGGCAGGCACGGAGACATTGGGGCAGCGGCACAGAGACATCGGGAAGGGCAGAGAGATCGGGGAGACTTCAGTGGAAGAAGAGGAGCGGATCCCGGGACAGCGTATCTCCCGACAAGTAAGCAGATGTGCCGAACATCTATAATCTATTCTTCACTGTGTTCTTCACTGTGTCTTTCACTTAAATGATCCTGTGTTCACTGTGTTCACTGTTTTTATTCTATTCTTCACTGTTCTTCACATCTGCTAACTTGTCGGTAGATAATATACGTGCGCGGAACAGTGAAGAATAGATTGCAGATGTTTGCATACATCTGCTAACTTATCAGAAGACATTCTTTTTCAATTAATTAACACATTTTATTCCCGAACCATGGTCCCTTTGAAAAATGCTCGAGTCTCCCATTGACTTCAATGGTGCTCGTTATTCGAGACGAGCACTCGAGCATCAGGAAAAGTTTGTCTCGAATAACGAGCACCCGAGCATTTTAGTGCTGTACCCTATAAAGGATGGCTGTCAGATGGTATCAGAGGTGCCCCCGTGAGTTTGCCCTGTGAGTGAAGCACTAACATGTATATGTGATGGGCGCACATTTTAGGCGGGACCTCCATGATAGTATTTTTGCACATCCCTGTAGAAGTGAATGGAGTGCATGTCCACCATGTCCCAATTCTCCATATTGTTGAAGATCACAATGGTCTGACCCCATCAATCATTTATTGCTTATTTTTAAGAGAATAACCCAGATGAAGGGAACCTATCAGGCAGTTTGGGAACCACGTACTGCAAGTATTCCTGTATATAGCTGATTTCAACCTGTTTAATGGGCTTCTACATACAGCTGTGGTTTCCTGGTGTGGTTGCGATGCCCGGGTTAGGGGTGACCCCAATGCTATTCTGGATCCACCAGGCACTGTCGAGGTGTCACCACATGTTGTTGCTGCTCTCCAGAAGGAATGGTAAGGCGTGGTGCACCCCAATGAGAAATATGTCCAGAGAATCGGGGTCTGTAGTGAACAGTTTCTTTCTTTACTGAAGAAATTCAGGTGCAAAACATTACATGGACTGACTTCTCCAACCCCATCCCTGTAACCTCTATACGCTGAGGAAAAGCCTCATTATCGCTCTCTTTCTCAGAAGTCTGGTACCCTAAGCTCCGGGTCACAGCAGAGTATTCCCATCTCAGCTTCTTCTTCTGATGGTTCAGGTTTACTGGCAGTCTATTCTAGGGACTTTAGGGACTGGGACTGTTCTCTTTATATACCTTCCACTGGCGAAGGACTGGATACATTTTGGCACAAACAATGACAAAGCGTTCTCCTCTAGACTTACATTTTGAAGAACGATATTCAGTTTACCCTTACTCGCAAAAAGAATGGAAAAAAACGGCGCAAGGAGGATACAGGTTAAAAAGATCCAAAAAAATAACCAGTAAATGTTAGTACAAAATTAATTAATCCTCCGCCTCTACGTTCATCCACTCCACATTTAGGAAAAAAAGATGCAGTACCTTTCCAACCAGAGATTTTTGGTACTCACGGGACAGTCCTTAGTCCATACCCAATGTCCTCAGCGTTGCATGCCTAGGGCATGAAAAATCCTCATACAGGGTACGGTAGCTCGGCACGGCGTCCCTCCTGGGGATTCTCAAGGTAGCTTGTAGCTTCTGTGCTACTCCTAATTGTTCCCACCCGGGAACTTGTTCCTCCACTACTCGTTCCACTTTCTTCGTTCCTTCTTCTAATTACTATTCGATTTGGGAAGAGAAAGGAAAAAAAACGATGGTGCAGTACTTTTTTGAACGTTAAAATTGTTTTAATGGTAATACTCACAAGAGTAAAGATTAAAAAGGCCTTATGGATAAAACAAACACGCTCGGTATACCGCCCGACTCCGAGTTTCGCCTGATATGGCTTCTTCCGGGGCTTACCGGCGTGTTGGGCTACGTGTCTTTTATATGCAAATTCAATTCATATGCAAAACATTTCTCACAATTTTTTTCTCAAAATAAAATAAGCTGTTTTCATGCAATTCTTTCAATAAAGTTCGTATCAATGACAAAGTCTTATTTTAACAGATAAAATTTCTAACAGTCCTATTTGTAAACTTTACAGTCATATTTGTTAACACATTTAGTCACCATAATATTCTATGGCAGCAAGTTTCTAAAGTGGTAAACAACTTTCCAGACAGCACCAGTTTTTCTCCTCCAAAACAATTTCCACTATAGCTGTGGATAATTACTAGCACCTCTTTAATTTTTATTCTCTTTTAGTCTTTTTCAGAAAGTAAAATGCACATGTTTGTGACCAAGAAGCTTGAGAGGAAGAATCCTGAAGAACTTGCCTTTTACATCCATATGGACTAATATAGCATACAGTATATATAAGGAATGTCAAACAGACAACCTCTCAATGAAATTAACCATTATCCCAAAAACAACTGAAGATCATCGACTTGTTCCATACTGTCAACTACCATATGTGAACTTCTAAAACACAACTTGAAAGGCATAATAATCAAAGAGAATCTGTTTTCAGTTCAAGGATTACCAAACGATCACATGGGTTTTCAAAGTTTGCCTTGACTTTGATAAGACTATCCTCAACATCTATCAAGCTTTTATATCACATGCACTGCAGGATATGTGCCTTTCCACAATTTCCCTGTATTGTCTATTAAATCACTTCAGATTTAACCCAATTCACCTGATTTCTATATGAAGGCTGTTTAATGGAAAGCATTGTATAACTTACAATAGGATCGCTGTGTCCTTCTTTACGTTTACTGTTGGTTCGAGATATGCAAAGCTTTATTTATTTGTTTTAATGGCCAACAAATTAAAAAAAAAAATTTCCAGGATAGAAATTTTTCATTTTTTGTATAAACAACAAAAATAAATGGTATTCTCTATGATTCATTCCACCGGTTCCAGCACTGCTGGTCCATGACACTGAAGTCATGCAACTATTTAGAGGATGAGCAGTCGCTTGCAATGTCGTGTCATATTGACTGGGTTGTATTCAGCAAAGGGGCGTAACTAAGAGAATCAGGGCCTCATAACTTCTAAATGGAGCCCCCTAAAAAATATACATATTTGTATAATCACACATGTAAGTTACTATCACACTTTATATATACACTATATATACATGCATATAGCAATATGCAATACACATGTACTTACAATTCCATATACAGCATATACACTCCCAATATCCTCAATGATGGGGCCACCTGACACTGAGGGCCCCATAGCAGCTTCTATGGCTGATACCACTGTTGTTACGCCACTGATTCCTCCAGTCACATGATGCCTTAACTATATCCAAAACTGGGACTCACGTGAAAGCTGGATCACCTGTTTGGTTAGTTGGGGGGCAATAAACATTTATTATATTACATCAAGTATATTTAAGAGCACATCAAACTTGTCATTCTGTGAGCTACAGAACCAGAAATGCAGGCACTTAAAAACATTTATCACAGCATTTACACATTTTAGTATGTATAGTAACCCTGAAATAATCGCAGGGCTTGGAGGAGCTTGAAGGGGGAGCACAAAAAGGCTCGCAGGCTGTGAATACTTCTACCACCTGATGTTTATACATATACACTGCACAGCCTGGCCGGTAGATGCATCAAGAGGGCGGAGATGTGCCGGAGGGGCGGGGATTTCATCATAGGCTGACGCACGGTTGATAACTCTCCCCCATAGTTGGTAATGGGAGTTGTAGATAAAAATGTAGTTATCTCATCTTTAAAATGACACCAAAAACATGTTTCTATGTGCTATAGAACTGACATAGGGGCATTTGAAGTGACACTCCCCCTGCAGCCTCTAAACGTGACTCATCTCAGGTAAAATATGACTCTTTTCTACTCATTTTCACATGGCTTGAGATTTGTTAATAGGTAAACTGTTGAGATTAGACATACGAGAGGGAGTTATAAAAAGGACATTTCATCCCCTACCTGAGGGGACCAGTAGTTTCATGAAGACAAATCTGGTGACAGTGTCCCTATAAGGCCACCGATTGGTCAAGGTGACAACGTGATTGCCGACACTTTGGTCCCAGACAGGAGTATACACAAGGAGACCCGAGTATGGTATGGACATCCAGGGATTTAGTTTTATATTATGTAGCTCCAATTTTTAAGAACTTTTTGAGCAGAATCCCTTCGAAGCTATCCCTGCGCCATAACTCCACCATGTGATATTCTTTGTTACAGAACTGCACATTCTTCAGTCGGAGAGTAACTTTAAAAGTGCCGAGCCGTCTTCCTGCATATTTAATGCCGGTGTTTGGGATGTCATCTTTTTCCCATCAAACATTGTTAGACTTAGCACAAAGCTTGGTAAATAGGCAATTACACGAGAAAGAGCTGCCTAAGCAGCGCAGGAGTTATCAATTAAAAAGATTTTGTTGCTTATCTTTCCAAGGCTGATCGCGCTTCTCCGTCCCATCGCGGCTTCCCTGCACTGCTGATCCGGAGAAATCCACCATCCCAAAGCTTCAGATCTGCTATTTCGTATTCTTCTCTCTCCGGTAACCTTCAGGGTTATTTAACTCATAGGGGAACAATGAGCGGAAATTTTGCTTTATTTAAAAAAGAACACTTTGCTTTCTCAACAAAAGCTGTTCCTCGTTCCCTCTGCCCCGACAGACAAGTTTATTTTCTTAAAGGAAGCTGTTACACATCACAATGTGGATTCCCTGCCATGTTAGGCAAACATCCTAAAGCAAAAAAGCACAATGCGGCACATTTACTTACCCTGTCCAGTCGCGATCCAGCGGCGCGCTCTCCGACGAGGATTCGGGTCTGCCAGGATTCACAAAGGTCCATGCGCCCGATATCCAGGAGGTGTCGCTACTGCACCGAGGTCCGCCGGAGTTCACCTTCTTCTTCCCGGTGCATGTAAGTGCTGATCTTGCGACACAAATTCTTTTTGAAATTCCGAGTTTTTTCCAAATCCGTCATGTTGTCCGTCGGTCACGGCCCCGATTTCTGTCACGTGAAAGCCGGCGCTGATGCGCCAAAATACGATCGTGTGCGCCAAAACAAAGAAATCGTCAGGAAACCCGACAAAAGTTCGCGATTCGCACCCTTAGTAAATGAGCTCCATTGAGTATTCTGGTCCAATGAATCAATTCTTTATTTTGAAAAATAACATTAAAAACACATAACAAACACTGTATAAAAAGTCAAGGATAGGACTCCACAAGACTAAATTGCCAATAAACCTAGGATACATTCAGGGGTATATTTCTCAGTATATAGGGGCATCGTGCATGTAAACTTACGTAAATGGGTATTAGTTGGAGTAAAAGTGTAAATGTATCATGCGACTCATGCATAAAATAATCTGTCCATATTTTCCTTAATACTAATATCCAGCAAGGTCCTAGATTGTGGTCAAGTTTCCCCAACGCGTGTTACGCGTTACCTCCCTTTTTCAGGGGCCATGAAACTACGGACTCCACCTATCAACATCAAGTTCCGCTGCTGAATGCGGTCGCTCCTGCTTGCCCCACTTCAAGGGTGTGTGCCTTGCAAAAGGGGCGTAACCATGGCCTAGTGATACACTGCCCCAATACCAGGGCGTATCTGGGTTCGCGTTAAAATAGATTGTGACAAACGGAGTTTAATTTACTCATATTGCATGGACGGGTCATACGTACAAGGACAACGACCGTTGTCACCAGCTTCATGTGCACACGATTCAAAAACCACAAACGGGACACATACCCATCCATATCAAAGGGCGGCCAGAAATCACGCCCACACACCAAAGTGCCTATCCCCGAGTGAGGGAGGCGCGCCCGTTCCTGTGAGGGGAGGAGCAATTCTCCCAGCCATTCCCACAGCTACCGCCGATCTATAACCCAGGGGAAAGAAGTACGGTAATAGAAACTATTCGGAAGTTTTCCAGGATCTACCAGGTTGACAGTCTAAGGATAACCTTGCAGATCGTTTGGGTCATGCTAAGGAAAACAAGATGGTTTGTGCAATGGGATACCTAGGTTATGGGAACATACAGAAGTGCCCAGGAATTATCAAAGGCTCCTAGCGAATTTTGAGAAGTGAGATTCCATCATTTGAGATGTGATGACATAAAGCAGCTAAAGTATTTTACAACTATCATTAGGTACAAGACTCAACCTTGTTGGTTTCAGTTGCAAAATAGGAAGGCTACTAAGAGGACACTGGGCCATATTTAGAACATAATTGTATATACTATGATATATTGGATGTATGGGACCTTCAGAAGCTTAACTTGATGGCCCCAAAGAATAAACTGTACCCAACTCCTGGGAACATGGCAGCCATCACTTCATGATGGTGCCTCGTGATATTTTGAAAATTTGTAACGACAAGGGGCCACATTTATCACTTCTGTGCGCCTAAGTGTAGTAGTTGCGCCTAAATTCTGGCGCACTGTTTTGCCAGAATTATCACAAGCTACAACCGTCTGTGATAAGTATATTTTCTGCCTCTTATTAATCACTTTACTTTAAAACAGTTTAGGCGCAATTTTGGCGCAATGTTAGATTCAGGCACTTACATGTCATCCTTCTACAAGCTCCTCTCTGCTTCTCTCCCGCACCCCAGCATGAGAATGACCCTCACAGCAGCACCCAGGTGTGTGACACCCAGCACCCAGTGACCTCCTCAGCAGGGGCTTCTCCTGGAGGGGATCCCCCAGTGCTGGTCTCCTGCTGCACCCCTGTAATTCTGCACAATATCCCCCTCAGACACGCTGGTGATACTGTGCAGAATTACATGGGGGACACTTGTATGTAGTATCTGCAACATTCTGCAAACTTGTGCAAAGTTCTCTTCTCTCTTGCTGTGAGCTCAGGTGTTTGCAGAATGTTTTGTAAATAGAAGGTGATGAACTGTAAATAGAGTCTGCAGCTCCTGTCTGCAATGTATCTAATGTATCTATTATATGTTCTAGTGTCTGGCTGAGCTCTGCTGCTAGAAATGAGCTGTTCTGCAAAGGGGCTCAGTGCTTTCTTCTCAGTTAACGCCACCTTCGGGCTGGAGTGTTTTTGTGCCTATTTTGTGCCTAAATGAAAACGTTGCAAGTGATGAATATCATTAGGCGCAGCAAAACATCTGGATTGGTAAGATAGATGAGGGAAAGCTGGTTATTTTTGCTGCGCGGCTAGTTTGGCGTTTAATCGCAAAAATGGTGCAAAAACGGTGCGCCTGAATGAAAAGGCGCAAAAACAACAGAAAAAACGAGTGATACATGTGGCCCAAGATATTTTAATATGTTCTGACAAATCAGCCAGAAGAAAAATAACTAATCAACCCATAGATTCTTCGGCAAAGCACTATTAAAGGGTATTAGTTATTGTCATTGTCTCTCACGGTACGTTGCTATGGAGGTCCATGCCATTTAGCAATCCATTATGTGTTACAACAGGATATTTAATTATTAGCCTATTTAATGAATAAAATGTCCTCACCTTTAATAGAGAAGGGAACAAAAGGCAGAATCGCTGAAAGTGCAAATGATTTAATAGTGACTTTCAATTATTTTGACACAGAAAAAGAGTTTTTCAAAGATTACAGCATAACAGAAAATAAGATATTGTGAACGACATTCAAATCACCTCTGAGTACATCCTGTATCTATGTGTAGTGTCTACTTCCGATGTCTCATGGCATGCCTCTTTTTTACAGTAATGAACTGGTAGGGTTAAAACTTTAACTTTTTTGCTCAGCTGCCTCTCAATCAGCTCATTAGTCAGCTATGAAGTTTCATTGGGGCTGGGTTTTCCTGCCAGTTATTGGTTTACCTACCAGTCTGTCTATTCTGCCTGTTATAGATTTCAGTTTTCTTCTGCTTCAGCTTCTTCTGCTTTGTTTTCTGTTTGAAAACTGTTTTTTATTGAAGCACATAAATAACAATTAGCATCAACAGGGGAGATTATCACAATGGTACTAGCAATGGTGTGGTGTTCACAACAGCTGAGAAGAGGAGATTACATTGCCTAATTACATTACATTACAAGTTATACAAAGTCTCATTTCTGTCTTGCGTGCTGCTAAGGTGCAGTACTTCTGCTTTGTTTTCTGACTACCCCTTTGCCACTAGATTTTGTACTGTGTTACTACCTGGTTGTGAGTTTGGTTTAATACCCATTTTCTAGATTACTGACGTAATAGCTTGGCTATATGCGTTTGAAGGTGGTCGGCTAGTAGGCAGAAATAGGTAGATCTAGGGGACACCACTAGCAGTGGTCTGAAAGAAGCCAACAAGGGGAATCTCAAGTTTGTAAAAGCCACATTGCTCTATGAAAGACTATGGACCTGGCATTTTAACAAAGATTAACACATTTTTATTTATAATAAAATACCAACTAATACTCACTAAAATAATACTCTATTTACAAACCAACTTTCTATGAATGAGGTAGGGACACAACCAACGAGGTGGACCTTCTAGAGCAGAGTAAACCCAGTTTGAATGCTACACATACTGCACATGGTATGCAGGTTATGAACAGAGGCTCGGTTGTCCATTCAGGTGGGGATCATTTTCTTGCTCTTACGAGTTGCCGATTTGCAACTCATAACTGTGTCAATTTACAGATGTTGACCCCACTCTGTTATTGATAAACACACCATCCAGCAAATGGAGGTCACCATTTTGCTTGGGTAACCCAGCCCAAAATTAATGTGGGGTACAAAAATCATCCAAGACCATCTTTCCATGCATTAGTTATCCGCTCCATGGGTTTTCTGCATGCTCACACCTTTCCAGAAGCAAGAATGAGTATAATTCTCTCAGGAGAATTTTTTCAACAGACTCATCACAGAGGATGAAGGTTGGGTCCATCACCATGATCCTGGGACTACAGCCCAGTTGATGCAATGGAAGAATTATGACTAAGGCCCTTCTAAAGAAGACCCGTGCCCAACCCTTTGCAGGCAATGTCATGCTCACATTACTTTGGGACCAGCACGGAGTAGTATTGATGGATTTCCTAGCAAAGGGTACCATGATCAATGGGACATTGCACTGCTGAGAGGCCATCAAAACGAAGAGACGTAGCATGCTCACCAAAGGTGTCCGCCTTCTGCACCAGTTCACAACTCATGTTGCCCTGTGAGTTTTAAATTCTACCCCACTTTTTCTAGCCCCCTTATTCTCCCGACTTCGAACTTCCACCTCTTTCCAAAAATAATTTTTTTTTTATTTTCCTGATCACGAGACTCTAAAGTTACAACATGTTTCACACCACTTCAGACCTCACAACACTTCATCACACTAATCAAGACCGTTATCAGTTCTGACTTGCAAATTGGCAAGTAACCTATAGAGACTTATATCATTACACATGTGCAGTTACAGTTTCGGTGTTCTGTGATGAATAGAAGTGGGTCAGGGGAAATTTTTAAACGAATACCCCTCGTAGCTAGAATCTTTACCCTGGACTGAGGACTACAAATATAGAGTTACTGTGCTACCTGTTTTAAATATTATTAACTTGGACTGAGACATTGGGGTCACTTACTAAGGGCCCGATTCGCGTTTTCCCGACGTGTTACCCGAATATTTCCGATTTCGCCTAAATTGCCACAGGATTTTGGCGCACATGATCGGATTGTGGCGCATCGACGCTGGCATGCATGCAACGGAAATCGGGGGCCTGGCCGAACGAAAACCTGACGGATTTGGAAAAACCGCCGCATTTTTTAAAAAAATGTGTCGCGGAGCTTGCACTTACCTTCACTCAGCCCGGCTCGGTGTATTCCAGTGCCCGGGGAACTTCAGCGCAGCAGCGCCACCCGGTGGACGTAGGAGGAACTGCCTTAATAAATCCCGGCCGGACCCGAATCCAGCGCAGAGAACCCGCCGTTGGATCGTGAATGGACCGGGTAAGTA
The DNA here is from genome assembly GCA_019512145.1 of Engystomops pustulosus. NCBI lineage: Eukaryota > Metazoa > Chordata > Amphibia > Anura > Leptodactylidae > Engystomops > Engystomops pustulosus. The sequence continues at coordinate 209,318,314 of CM033644.1, forward strand.
AATCTGCCCCATTGAATTGGAGACATTTGTTAATTTATATATGGGTCACAAACTTTATGGTATTGTTGAATTCTGCCCCTGTTCACACAACCTCAGGCTCTCTACTTGTTAATAAAATCTGCAAAGTGAGCTCAAAGAAATCACACCAAGACAAAGTATGGTATAATATCTCAATCTGTGTGGAGAAGTGATGCCATACAAGGCTTGGCAGATGTGAGATGCTTTATCTGTGTCACAAAGTATTATACAAAAACCTTCAGTGAGACGGACCTGGGCTTGGTTACTTAGGGATAAAGTAATGTCCGTAGACCATTGATTGGTAAATTATTACATGGGCATCACAGACACAAAGGCTTTGTTTTCCCTGGAGTGGATAGTATCGTAAATCCCTCTTGACTGATGTAAACATTGGCCGAGGGGGTTTAGCATTCCTTTGGTGGAGAGGAGTGGACGTCCTTTTAGTTTCAGCATTGAGCAAGCATATAAAAAATAATTTCATTAAACATATAACAATACTTCACAGTATTTTGGGTTTTTAAGGTTGGGTCCTTCAAAAGAGGTAAAACAGCTGTAGGTGAAAACAATGTTTTAACAAAATGGTTTGAACAGATGAGGTTGCTCTGAGGATCTTCTTCATCTTGGGATTTCAAGAAGGATCTTTCCGAGGGTGAGACAGATTGCGATAACCATGTTGGTTATCGTATTTTATGTAAATGTGGCTATTCCATACATTGGTGCTTCCTTGGCTTGTGCTGCTGTTCTTTTCTAATTATTATTAGTAAAATTCTGGATGAGCAGTCCTTCATCAGTCCTCATAGATACGTAGATGTCACGAAGTAAGATATTTTGAAGGAAGGATTCAAAAATATGTTTAAACTACAACTTATGGAAATTCTTGTAATTTCCACGAATGGTAAAAACCTTGAAAATAGATTTCTTACAGATTATTCTACAGATTCTCAAGATTGTCCATGCATGCATAATTCACAAAAAAGAGGAGCCCATTATCGGAAATATTATCATAATTGTCCATAACATGAAAACTGGTCATGAATGTGAATGGATTCAGGTCATCGTGGTGTCAATGATAGGCCTAGATAGATATGCATTATGCAGTTTCATGGCTGCGGTGGATTTCTACTTATGGGTGTAATGAGACGCACACATGTGATCCGACTGAAGTGTAGCTAAGCCATATATCTAATACATACATAATAGGGACTTGTGAGGTTAATTTGGTTCTATTATAGAGTCTTCATTCAGCAGAACAGGGTCCTTTGAAATTATTTTAAGATGAGATTCCAATATGAGAGAAAATACGACTGATCTGGCATATTATATTTCCCAGAAGAGACCCCTCAACTACATTTTTTCACAGCAATCACAGCTTTCAGTCACATTAGTATGAGTGAGGGTATCGACACACAAATACATGTAAAACCCAGAAAAATGTGAAAGGGAAAGAGAAGGTGTATTTGGAATACAATGGAATCCAAACTGAGCTCTTAACTTGTAGGTCCACAATCAGACATTAGCGTCAAAATAGAAGAATCAGTGCCGTCATCTAACAAAATTTAATTCAATTCAGTATGTCTTACATGATGGCAGAACAGGGTCCTTTGAAATTATTTTAAGATGAAATTTGAATATAAGAGAAAATACTAATGATCTGGAATATTATATTTCCCAGAAGAGACCCTTCAACTACATTTTTTCACAGCAATCACAGCTTTCAGTCACATTAGTATGAGTAAGGGTATAGACACACAAATACATGTAAAACACAGCAAAATGTGAAAGGGAAAGAGAATGTGTATTTGGAATACAATGGAATCCAAACTGAGCTCTTAACTTGTAGGTCCACAAGCAGACATTAGAGTGAAAGTAGAAGAATCAGTGCCGTCATCCAACAAAATTTAATTTGATTCGGTATGTCTTACATGCCGGCAGAACAGGGTCCTTTGAAATTATTTTAAGATGAAATTTGAATATGAGATAAAATACTAATGATCTGGCATATTAGATTTCCCTGAAGAATATTTTCATAGGAATTGCTGCTGCCGCCACCTTAACGCTGAAGGCAGAGAATCGCAAATGCAGGTAAAATCTCGACAATGTGAAATGAAAGAGAATGGCCAAAATGTATTAAAAGTAGTGAAAACTGCACAATGTGCAGATTGTACCAGATCATTGAAAACTAGCTCACGGTCTTCATTATCCTGGTGCCCCCTGCACTGTTCAGGAAGTGTGCACCAACATTTGTGGTGCACCTATAGATAAGAGCGTGCAACACAATTCTGGCACGCCCCTTTAGGTGCAGAATTGTGGCGCAGGGATCAACTTAGCAGTAACCTGCCCCTTTAGGTGCACATTTTTACTGTTGTACAAAAATACATGTACAAGCAGTTTGAACAATCAGTGCAAAGTCACACAGATAACTGGCGAAAACAATATGTGGGCCAATGTGTGCTGTATCTAATGAGTCCATAGAATGTGAGGGGGCTTTATATAAAATAACTATGAGGGGCTGTTTGGGATGATAAACTAGGGAATATTTTAGGGAACAGGAGACTGTTTTAGTTTCTGAATTTTTTATGCCGCCATGTGAGTTCACTGCAAAGGGGCCCACTGAGGATCTGTCACCCAGGGGTCTACTTATACCTGGAGTCGACCCTGGCGCTACAACCTGGCAATATATAGGGGCAGATTTACTTACCCGGTCCATTCGCGATCCAGCGGCGCGTTCTCTGCGGTGGATTCGGGTCTGGCTGGGATTCATCAAGGTAGTTCCTCCGACGTCCACCAGGTGGCGCTACTGCGCTGAAAAGCATCTGAACGCACTGGAGTTCAACGGGCCGGACCAAGTGAAGGTAACCGCGTCCCAAGCAACACTTTTATTGTTTTAAATGCAGCGTTTTTTCCGAATCCGTCGGGTTTTCGTTTGGCCACGCCCCCCCCCCCATTTCCTCCGCGTGCATGCCAGCACTGATGCACCACAATCCGATCGCGTGCGCCAAAATCCCGGGGCAATACAGGGAAAATCGGCACAAATCGGAAATATTCGGGTAACACGTCGGGAGAAACGCGAATCGGGCCCTTAGTAAATGACCCCCATAGTGTGCAAGAGGGGGGCATTCTTCCACTGCCCCGAATGCCACCCAACACACCCCTCCACGCCTATTCGGAGGGGAGATGGCATAAGGGGAAGATAGTCGCGATTCCTGGTCATACAGAAAATTGGCATTCAAGCCCTGATAAATCTGTCCCGGCATGTTTCAACAAAAGTTTTGGGGAAGAGAAGAATCGGAAGGAGCGCTGGAAGGTAAGTCATCTTATTTTTTTTCTCCACCAATTAAAAGGAGTGAATCATTTGGATTGATGTGGTGAGATTTTCTCCGATCATAAGTTTCACATAAGGGATTGGGGATAAGCCCCTTTGATACAATGTGATACAATGCTAAAAAAATATATAATCCCTATCGGCCTTTAACTCAAAATTCCCACTCAAAGTTTTTAAATTAATTGTCCCTTGTTTGATCATAATAGTTTTTTCCTCAGTCTACTGTATAGCGGGGTTGCCTGGTGCCGCAGAGGTTGTAGGGTTTATGCCACCCATGAAGAAGCAAATGAAACTTCTTTCAAAAGACCTTTATAAAGAGCTTTTATAAGTGTCTTCCCCCGAACACCAGAAGGAGGGTGCAGTAGGAGACTGTGTTATTGGGACATAGGAAGGTGATGTGCCTAATATGCCCTAACGATGAGAAGATCATAAATCCTAAGGTTAAAGGGTTAATTGTTCTCCGAATCCCCTGCACCCAAACACCTGCTGGAATTGGTGCGGCTGTTTGGAATAATTAGAGTCATTTGGAGCTGCTGATTGCTCCCATTCCTGAACAATCAGCGCTAACGAGAGGAAGCTGCGGGCTGTAGGCAGCGAGGAGGACAATGCGCCGCGGCTGGTGGGGCTCCTCCAATCCACCGAGATGACAAATACATTCAGAAGGAAATGATGGAGCATTTACAGCTAGAACATGAATGAGGAAGATGAGAAGGACTATAGTGACACGAGATTCAATATCCACATGATGTCTCCTCTTCTTCCCAACAGGGGAGAGACCGGTAACATACAAGAGAAAAGGAGGGAATTACAAGATATTGGGGCTATTAAATTATCGTATTAAACATTCTGTCTGTTCCCATTATACATTGATCTTATCTTTCGGGTTGATTACATTTCATGACTTGTGTTGAGTCGACCCAAACTGATCCCGAGTGCCCCGGAACTGATCCCAAAATTCATTAGAGGTTTGGGTTCGGCTCAACCAATGCCCGATAGGTGCCGGCAACTCTTAAAATGTGCTTCTACCCGCACATGCGCCCGTTCATGCGTAGAAGTGCCCCCTCCAGCGTTGTGCATCTGCCCGGGGTATTTATCAAGTGACTGGAGTGTCCCGGTAGATCCGGTGGCTTCTTGAGGCAGAAGCTCGATCAGACACTTATTATTATATAATAATCTGGTCCTTTGAGTCCCAAAAAACAATCTTGCTATGGGGCCCAGCCTTTCCTAGTTCCGCCCCTGCAAAATAGGAGTCTACACCCAACGACATCAATATAGACGGCTACTGTTTGTATGAGATGATTTCTACAAGAAATGATTGAGCAAAAAAACATTAGACCTAAAAATCACAATGGGGGTAATTTACTAAGGGCCCGAACTGCGTTTTTCCGTCGGGTTACCCAAATATTTCTGTTTTGCGTCAATTGCCCCGGGTTTTTGCCGCACGCGATCGGATTGTGGCACATCGGCGCCGGCATGCACGCGATGGAAATCGGGGGGCGTGACCATCGGAAAACCCGATGGATTCAGAAAAACCTCCGTATTTAAAAAAAAATGTGTTGCTTGACACGCACTTACCTGCACCCAGGATAGCTTGGTGAACTTCAGTGTACTCGGATGGACTTCAGCGCAGCAGCGACACCTGGTGGACATTGGGCGTACTACCTTAGTGAATCGCCGGAAGACCCGCATCAGCGTCGGAGAACCCACTACTGGATCGCGAATAGACTGGATAAGTAAATCTGCCCCAATGTCTTATGTGGTCTCTGTTCACACCTTTCAAAAAACCTTAGTAGTAGAGTTTGTACTTGAGGAACAAGGTGAACAGTTTTCTGCATTTTCTAGCAGTTTTCCCCTCTGCAGGCTCTACGTTTAACTTTCAGGGTGCGGGAGACCTGGCTGCTGTGACTCAACTTATCTTCACTCCTCCCCCGTTCCCTCTCCTTATACTTCTTCGAGGGTGCGACCACATTTTCAGTTTTTCAGATGCAGTTTTTGATGCCCAAACCAGGAATGGAATGAAAGTAGGAGGAGGAGTAGCATCTTCCAATTATTTGTCTCAACCCATTATCATCTACACTTACTTTTGGCTCCAAATACTGCATCTGAAAAACTGAACGTATGGACGCCCCCTCAAATCTGACACCTCACGTCCATTTTATCAGATGCAGTTTTTGAAGCCAATAGCCAGTGTGGATCACAATGTTTGAAAACATATCATTGAGAGAGGCTGCTCCTGGTTTGGACATCAAAAACGGCATCTGAAAAACTGAACGTATGAACGCACCATAAGTGAACTACTGTCATCCTTGCTAGCAAGATGGAATTCAGCAGAAATTATGGTGTAAATGTAAATCTTTCATCAGGGAATTGAGAAGAAAAGTGGAGAAAGAAGTTCTTTGTTCTGTTAATATTTACTACAAAGTGTCTTACATTCACATTTAGCTAGTGATTTATGTGAAGTTTACTAAAATGTAAGTGACCCCCATAAATGTCTCCACATTTTCAACAAATACAGCAAGTGACAGGTTCCCATAAAGCCCTTTTAACTTAATGCCACCCTTCTTTTAGCTAAAAATTGTTTCCTTCACATCCCCATAGAATCAACTTTGTTCCTTTACAGTAAGCTCTAGCAGTCGGAGAGGGCGTGTCCTAATCGAGTCCAGTCGCTCCTCCCGATGTCTCTTCTCACCATGCAACACTGCATGTCATCTCACCATGGTGATGTTATCTAAGGTTCTTTAACCACTAGCATTTGCAAAATTGCTGTATGCCAGGTAAGATAAAAAGTTGATTTTATGGGGATGTGAGGGAAACAATTTTTAGCTAAAATAAGGGTGTCATTTAGTTAAGGGCTCTACAGGAACCTTTCACTTGCTGTATTTGTGAAGAATTGGTTGACAGTTTCCCTTTAAATATAAATTTCCAGTAGTTGGAAGAGATTAAACAGAATGAGAAAGTCATAGCTGCATTTTTTCCTAAACAGCGCCTCACCTGTCCTCAGGTTGTATGTGGAACTGCAACTGAGCTCCATTTTCTTAGCACATAGCAGAGGTCATATTTTTTTTTAAACATTCTGAACGACCCCTTTAAGTTCAACTTTAAAATGAATCCCTACTCCTGGCACTAAAAGCCTGACATTTACGTAGCCATGAATTTGAACACTTGATAAATAAGCGGCTTGCATAAATTTGCAAACTCTTTCTGCCCATTTAACTTAGACATGTTGGGTCCCTCTAGTGCGCTAGGACAGGGATGGCTCAAGGCAATCACATTTAATCAGGTCATGGTGACATTCGGAGCATTTTAATAGCAAAGCCGCGGAGTCTAGAGCTCCCGCTACAAGCACGAAAAAACACAACTAGCATCTCTTATCACTGCATAACACAGCGCACGATTTCTCAGCGGAGAATTGAATTGGCGCGTTGCTAAAAAAATAATAATAATTTACAATGATGAATCGACCGAAAGTGGATCTTTTATTCATAGTAAAGATAAAGTTTTTGTTGATAACATTCCATTATTGTAATTTAATGGGGATATTGATGATTGATGACTATTGATGACCAGACCAGTAAGTTCAACAACACCCAAATTTAAAGACCTGTCGGGGTTCGGGTGACAGCCACGATTGGTACTGGCAATCATCATCGTTTCTGAAGTCATCGCTGGCGGTACCGTTTAAATACCCCTGCCGATATAGCTCACAGCCAGAACCGATCTGTAATGGGCGTTAATGGCGGTGGATGAGCAGGGGGACCAGAATCTGCAAAGTCCAAATTTTGCAGTTCGCATATGATCAATACTATTGATGACTGATCCAAAACAGACATGTCTGCAGTAACCTAGTCTGACCACTACACTGATGATGGCGCTGTCCTGTGCTTCCTGTACCATTCTTTATCAGCTGTCGGGAAGAAGTAATTGGTAGTGGTTCTAGGTACTAATCTTCCCCTAATCTTTTTAGCAATAAACTGTATTCACAAGTCATGTGAAAAATGGAAAAACTTTTAAAAGTTATAAGTGGGGCGCCCTAGCTGAACTTTTACCTTCATTAGAGTCTGGGTCCAGGATCCGGTACGGCTCAAGCACCGTCAGTAATGTTCGTGATCAGTGGTGACTTTGAAGGCAACATTTAAGCCATTAACAACCATAATCGATGCCAACATCGGGGAGTGGCCCTTGTCCGGTTTCAATATCGGAACCTGGACCCAAACAGGATTTTTAAGTTCAGGTCTGGCTAGATCCAAACTTAAGTGGGTCCTCTCATCCCTAGTCATGAGGCATAAGTCTGTGTGTGGGATGGGGGTGTTGGGCTTCGAGAGATACAAATATTATAATAGATATAGATCCGCCTTTACCCATGTTGCATTGTGGCCCATGAGCTGAAGACTCAAAATGTTGACAGCAGAATGAATGAATATGAAGGTCACTTTCACATTTGTATCATAGTTATTAATATAATTGCATAAATAAATCTCCCCCACAGGTTCCGAGAGAACCCCACAAATGAATTTCTAATAATGATGGTTATGTAGATGCACAATGGAGACCTTGCGGCAGCTCGTAATCCGTAATATTCTCCTAAATGAGAACATGATTGGATCAGACTAACAAAGTCTCCAATCTCCATTATAAAGAGCCATGAATTCACATTCCACACGTGTAGAGTATGTGAGGGGCGATCCTTGTATTAGAGAATGATGATTCATCAATGGTCAGAAGAGCTTATTCAATGATGTCAGTGGTGGATCCGGGCGATAGAACGCTTTAACTCCTTAGTATCTGGAGAGCTGGCAGTGAACAGAACAGACTGGGATACAGTAGCATGTTCCTTGGTATGGTATGAAATGTAGATTGATAAGGATGGAAGGGAGAGACTAGAAAGGAAGGGAGGGAGGGATTAAGGGATGGAAGGAAGGAAGGAGGGGTGAAAGAAGGAAGGAAGAAATATTGGGTGAAGGAAAGAATGAAGAGAGTAATGAAGAAAGGAAAAATAAGGGTTGAAGGAAAGAATGAAGGAAGGAAGGGTGACAGAAGGAAGGAAGAAGATGAAGGGAGGATAGAAGGAAAGAAGGTTGATAGAAGGAAGGGTAATGGAAAGGAGGATGGGTGAAGAAAGGAAAAAGGGGAGTGGAGGAAGGAAGAAAGGAAATAAGGGGGAAATAAAAAGGGCAGTGGAAGGAATGAAGGAAGAAAGGGGAAGAAGGAAGGGAGAACGGGTGGGTGGAGGAACGAAGGAGAAAGAAAGAAGGAAGAATGGAAGTAAGGGAGGTAGGGGGAGGGAAGAAGGAAGTATGGGGGAGGGGGAATAAAGGAAGGAAAAAATTAATGGAGGAAGGACTGAAGGAATAAAGGGGGGAAGGGAAGAAGGGAGAAAGTGTGCATGGAGTAAGGAAGGGGGGGAAAGAAGGTAAAGGGGGGGAAGAAGCAAGGGGGGAAGTGTTGGTAAAGGAAGGAAGGGGAAAGGTGGGAAGAAAGGAAGGAATGGACATAGGAAAGAAGGACTGAATGAACAAAAGAAGAGGAGGAAGATGGAGTTAGGAAGTGGGAGGAAGGAAGAAAGTAAGGAAGGTGAGGGGAGGAAAGAAGGAGGTGAGAAAGGGTGGGTGGGTGGAGGAAGGAAGAAAGAAAGAAGAAAGGTAGAGGGGAGAAAGGAAGTAAGAAGGGAGGGGGAGGAAGGAAGAATAAATGATTGAGATGAGATTAGTAGGAATGGGGAAAATGATAGATGGAACTAAAGAACTAAGATTGGATGGGTAGACTAATAAATGAATAGATGAAAAAGGAGACAAAAAATCGAAAAGAAAGGAAACAGGTGCATCAAAGAGAACACATACAAAGTTAGTAAAGTGAAAAGGCTAGAAAGGAATAGAAAAGAGGTTATTGAGGGGCAAATATCGGAACCTGGAATAATGAAGACAAAGGGAACAGGGGGAAGAAGACAGAAAAACAAATTTAAGAGAACGATGAAGGATAGATAGATAGATAGATAGATAGATAGATATGAGAGAGATAGATATTAGATAGATAGATAGATAGATAGATAGATAGATATGAGATAGATAGATAGATAGATAGATAGATAGATATGAGATAGATAGATAGATAGATAGATAGATAGATAGATAGAGAAAAGCAAGGAAGGAAAAGGATGAGTAAGAGGATAATAATAGTGTGAGATGGGGGAGTTTCAAAAAGGGGTGCATAAGGTGGGGGCTACTGACAGGGGGCATGAGTTGGGGAGCAAAAGATGGAATGGTCCACAGAAAGGGGAGTAAACTTAGTTTGGGGGTCGATGAAAATAATCCTCTTCAGCCTCTTACTATTAATAGAGTGTTTGGGAGGTGAGGGAGTGTCTCAGGCAGCCCAAACACATTGAGGTAGATTTAGTAATAGTGACTTATAGCTGGACAAGTCTCAGGAGCAGTGTGTGAGCACTTAGAGGAGGGATTCTGAAGGTTGTGGGACATGTTCTGCTGTGTCAGAGAGAAGTTTTCTATTCACAAAGAAAAAGATTGAAAATCTCATATAAGATGTCAAAATTTTTCATTGCAGCATATGATAAAAGTGATAATTTGGAGATGATTTTCACTCGTTTTTTCTGTTGTTTTTGCACTTTTTCATAGTGTCGCAGTGTTTTTGCGACAGTTTCGCGACTAAACACCAAACTAGCCTCGCAGCAAAAATAACCACGTTTCCCTTATTTATCCCACCAATCCAGATGTTTTGGTGCGCCTAATAATATTCATCATTAGCAACTTTTCATTCAGGTGCAAAGACGGGCGTAAAAACACTTCAGCCCGAAGGTGGCGTAAACTGAGAAGCAACACTGAGCTCTTGTGCAGAGCAGCTTATCCCCAGCAGCAGAGCTCAGCAGACACTAGTACAGATAATACAGACAATACATGCAGCCTATGTTTACAGTTCATGACCTTCTATTTACAAACAATCTGCAGAAGCCTCAGCTCAGAGCAAGAGAGGAGAGAAGTTTGCCGGATTTTGCAGATACTACAGAGAAGTGCCCCCTGTGTAGCAGGATGATCACACTGGTGTCTGAGGAGGATACTGGCCAGAATTACAGGGGTGCAGCAGGAGACCAGCACTGGGGGATCCCCTCCAGGAGAAGCCCCTGCTGAGGAGGTCACTTGGTGCAGGGTGTCACACATCTGGGTGCTGCTGTGAGGGTTATTCTCATGCTGGGGTGCGGGAGAGAAGCAGAGAGGAGCTTGTAGCAGGATCACATGTAACTGCCCGAATCTAACATTGCGCCTAAACTGAGCCTAGAATAAAGTGATTAATAAGAGTCTGGAACTCAACTGATCACAGATGGTTGTAGCTTGTGATAATTCTGGCGCAACAATGCGTCAGAAATAAAGCGCAACAAATACACGTAAGCGCAGAACAGTGATACCTCTGGCTCTTCATTTCTAAACTTTTCTTTTTTTTGTATATTTTTTATCCCTTTAAGAAGAGGATAAGATAAAGCAATGGAAATGAAAAAAAAAAGTTCTTTCTAATCCAATGAAAAATAGAGAAAAACTAAAAAAGAGAAATAATTACACGGAGACATGTGGAGGACATAGAAGAGGAGCCGGTTCTGTTGATCAACCAGAAATAGATACAGAAAAAAGCGTAGAAAAGCCAGGACATGATGCAATCTTATCAGCTGAACACTCATTATAAGGTAAAGGGATTTCCTAAATGAATGCGGGAATCACTGACAGCAGGAAGCACAGGGCTGTTTCCACGGCGACAATGTTACTGAAACCCCCCTCAAATGTAGACTCCCCTGAGGGCGGGGGATGACAGCTCAAGCCGAATTGGAAAAGCCAATTTTTAGTTTGCACCAATAACACCTGATCCCATGCAAAAACTGGAGACGAGGTGTCATGGAGTAATGAAGTTATATAAGTAAGGAGGGGGGGAGGCGACACATCCCGGATTACAATAAGGAGAATAACGAGGCGTCTTTTATTATCTCTTCCCACGTGAAGCTCCACAAAACCTCCAGCGCAATAATCATTTCATAGGGGGAGGGGGAGAAGGATGAGAATTATCTCTGCTTTTAATGATCTATCCCATATCTATCTTATATCTATCCATCTATCTCCTATCTATCTCCTATCTATCTATCTATCTATCTATCTATCTATCTATCTATCTATCTATCTGTCTATCTATCTACCTATCTTCTATCTATTTATCTTTCTTATATCTATTATCTGGCTATCAACTTGTTAGGCTGTCAAATATATTTATCTATTTATATATCTACTCCTTATCTATCCTTGTGTCTATCAATCATTCTATAGTATCAATCTATGCATAAAGGGGGCATATATCATACACTGGCTCATGATCCATAAGCGTATGATTCAAACCCCGCCCCCCCAGGCACCTGACAGATCGATCAAAATGCACAGATCTAATGAAGAATGCCGATCAGCATGGGCACAAGCTACAACCATCTGTGATAAGTTCCTGCCTCTTATTAATCACTTTACTTTAAGTGCAATTTTGGCGCAGTTGCGGCGTAATGTTAGATTCGGGCTCTTACATGTGATCCTCCTACAAGCTCCTCTCTGCTTCTCTCCCACACCCCAGCATGAGAATGACCCTCACAGCAGCACCCAGGTGTGTGACACCCAGAACCCAGTGATCTCCTCAGCAGGGGCTTCTCCTGGAGGGAATCCCCCAGTGCTGATCTCCTGCTGCACCCCTGTAATTCTGGTCAGTATTCCTCTCAGACACTTGTGTGGTCATCCTGCTACACAGGACATTTCTCTGTCCTGTCTGAAAAATCCTACACACTTCTCTTCTCAAGGGGCTGGCAGGCTATATACTTAAAGGGGCTGGCAGGCTATATACTTAAAGGGGCTGGGAGGCTATATACTTAAAGGGGCTGGCAGGCTATATATTTAAAAGGGGTGGCAGGCTATATACTTAAAAGGGGTGGTAGGCTATATACTTAAAAGGGGTGGCAGGCTATGTACTGAAAGAGACTGGCAGGCTATATACTTAAGGGGGCTGGCAGGCTACATACTTAAGGGGGCTGGCAACTATATACTGGGAGGCTGTGACCAATGCATATCCCGCTCTCGGCTTATACTCAAGTCAATAGGTTTTTCCAGTTTTTGGTGGTAAAACTAGGTACCTCGGCTTATACTCGGGTCGGCTTATACTCGAGTATATAAGGTAATAATAATCCCCCTACCTAGAAAATTTAAATTATTACGAGATCAACAAAAATAAAGCTACAATAACTCTTATAAAAGTGAAAAATGTCATATAAAAAAACACATAAAAAAGATATAAACCGTATACACAAAAGACCTGGGCTAGGTACTCAATTAAAAAAAAAATCCCTAATATTGTGATCCCTTTTTAACGTTTAAAAATTTTTACCCAATTTTTTGAGTATCCTAAAAATTAGTTGTAGGTTTTTCTGACCTCCAGCTCATACACTATATTAATATTAACAATCATTAGCATTCATTTACTCCCCCGAGGCACCTCCTGGCCATTATTCTTGACCCTTTCTCTCTTTTTGGATTGCCTATATCCAGGAATGATTACATACAAATAGGCTGGACAATCCCGTAAACAAAAAATCAATGGCGCGCCTCGTTTCTCTGGAAAATTCTAAAGCAGAAATATCCGACTGATCAACACCAATGGGCTCCTTGATAATAAATAAATTGCTTCCATTCAAGGGTCATTTAGGTGGTGACCCCCCCGTCATCGGTGAGGTTGGTTAGTCTAGGTAAACGCTTCTGTCAGCCGGTAATGGGACTCTTGTTTAACGATAAGCCGCGTTCTCCTTCCTCCAGCTTGCCCTTCGGAGGCTAATCATTCCAGGATGTCTTCACTGGAGAAGAGTTTTTATGACACACCGGAGAGTCATTGGAGAAGAGAAGCTGATATTTCCTTTCTGTTTTAACAAGTGAGACTTTCCTTTATTTAAATGAGATTTCTACAAATTAGGGTTCTAGGGAGGATTATATAGAAAGGGTTCAAACAAAATTTTGGGTGATATATAAATAGGCAATCTCCGGGTTACGTACAAGATGGGTTCTGTAGGTTTGTTCTTAAGTTGAGTTTGTATGTAAGTCGGAACTGTATATTTTATAATTGTAACCCCAGCCAAATTTTTTTGGTCTCTGTGACAATTGGATTTTGAAAATGTTGGATTGTAGCCTAGGGCTTAAGTGCAGTAAATTACAAATTACCAGAGGTCCGTTTGTAACTAGGGGTCGTCTGTAAGTCGGGTGTTCTTAAGTAGAGGACCGCCTGTATATTTGTCAAATTACCACAGAAATACCTAGTCCATGGCTGTTTAGGTTTTATGTTATATAGTACCTTTCAATGACATGTCCTCTGTGACTAGGCACTTGTCCCCTGGAAGTGGCTATAGAGGAGCAGCCCCCGTCCACCCTTGGGAAACTGCTCCTCTATGTGTCCTTTTCAAATATATGAATTACTCCCATCACTCAGGAGTGGCTGTAGAGAAGCAGGGGGCGTCGGCAAGCCAAGTGATGGGCGGTTTCCTATATTTGATATGGACACATGGAGGAGCGGTTTCCCAAGGGTTGGGGAGAACTGCTCCACTATAGCCACTCCCAGATGCCTAGTGCCTAGTCACAGAGCACTTGGCATTGAAAGGTACTATATAACATATCTTTTTTTCTGTAAAACCTATTTTGTATACAAAAACTCTTTGACAGTGTATGTACTATGCTCTGTGGGGACTGGGGGAGTGCTAAAAATGGCTCTCCTGGTGACAGGTTCCCTTTAAGCTTAAACTACACTGACTTTTGTAACAAACACTTATAGAGGACTTAAGGCCCACTTAGGTTCAAGTCAACTGATTTCAGGAGTAGCTGGAATTGTTTCTCTAGCCACCACCATTCCCAAGTAATCGGTTTTACGCTCCAGCCCAAGACAACGATAGTAGAGAATCTGAGTGGCAAATTGGGTGCTGAAACTAAAACCACCAATTTTTCAGGAACGGTGGGGGCTGGAGAAAAAATTACAACTTACCGTATCATTAAACAGGGCTTATTTTAAAACAAGAGTACCAATCCTAGGAAAAGGACTTGCATAGACTAACCAACCTTACCAAAGATGGGGAGGGGGGGGTACCACCTTTCTGACCCTTGAATGGAAACAATGGGGCGCATTTCCTTACCCGGTCCTGTTGCGATCCCAGATCCGGACGGTCCGGCGAAGATGAAGTCTGGCGCGATTCACCAACATCGTGCGTCCGAGATCTTGCATGTGTTGCTTTCCCGCTGAGGTCCGCCGGAGGTCACCTTCTTCTTCCTGGTGCTTGTTAAGGTTGTGTCTTGCGACACAATTTACGATGTTAAATCCTGCGCATTGTCCGAATCCGTCAGATCGTCCGACGGCCCGCCCCCCGATTTGTGTTGCGTGAAAGCCGGCGCCAATGCACCAAAATCCGATCGTGTGTGCCAAAAACCCCTGTTAAATGCAGCGCACATCGGAAATTGTCAGGAAACCTGAAGAAAATGCGGTCCTCGGACCCTTAGTAAATGAGCCCCAATGTATTTAATTTAAGGAGCCTATTGGTGTTACTCTTTGGACCAGCATCAATTAATGAGTAGGATGGCTCATTAGTTTCACAGACAGTAACACTTTTTTTTTTTTTGAATCAGATAAACTTTATTAAAGCAGATATTTACAAGTATTGTCTTGCATTTCTTTATACATATACCAAATGAATGGATACCTTGACAAATAGAACATTGTTATTTTCTTAAATTAAACCCCTACCCAACCAACACCCCCCTCCCCTCATGGTCCATTCCCCTCTCTTCCCCTCCTCATCCTGATTGATAGGCTCCATGTCCAGATGCAGGACCCCCTACCTCTCCACATCTCCCCTATTTTCCTCACGTCCCTGATGTCTATCCTAGTCGCCATCTCTCCCATCTCCTGAGCAGTTCTGTTGTTCCCAGTCCCGGACACTCCAGCCATTTACACCATTGCTTGTTATACTTCTTAATTGATTTTTGTTTTATATATACTCCCAACTCCATTTGAAGCGTAGTATTCACCATTTTCTTAATTTCCCCAAGTCTAGGTGGAGTAGAATCTAACCAGTGTCTGGTAATAGTCTTTCGGGCCTGATATAATATTTTTGCTACTGCTAGCTGTTCCGCCCTAGTTATTTCCAAGTTCCCTACACATCCCAGTAAGCATACTTTATCCACCAACCTACTCACTCTGCCCCACAGTTCTTTCAGCATCGGACACGCCCAAAACATATGTAAGAGATCCGCCCCTTCTGATAAACATCTCGGGCATTTATCATCCTCTCGAATACCAATCTGTTTCTTCAGGATCGGGGTACGATAATCCCTATGGAGTAGGAACAGTTGGGATCTGCGTTGTGCTACATTCAGGGATAGCTTACTTGGAGCCTCTAGTACCTCCTCCCATTCCTCATCCAGCAGCTCCCCCACATCCCCCTCCCATTTACGACGCACCTCTGTTAGCGGATCCCCCAATATTTTATCCCTGATTTCCCCATACAGTAAGGATATAAGCCCTCCCATATTTTTAGCTTGGACCACTCCTTGCATTACTCCCAATGAGGAAATAGCCATTTCACTATTCTCGAACTGTGCCTGTAGACTATGCCTCGAAAAAACATGTGCCTGGGTATCTCAAATTCCTCCGTCAGTTGTTGGAACGACTTCAGCGTCGACTCAGTATATAGCTGATTCAAATAGATTATTCCCTTCTGACTCCAGCCCCTAATATCCTCCAGCATATATACTTCCCCTAGACACGGGTTATCCCATAAAGGAGTGTACTTTGTCCATGGGCCAATCCCAACCACCTGCTTATAAAGCCTCCACACCCTCTGCATCAATTTCAATGTCGGGCACTGGCTCACCCTGCTGTCCAACTTTCTTGCCTCCAACATTGCCACAGGGGTTAGCGCACCGCCGAAATGTCTAACTACCAGTGGGCACCATGATTTCTCACCTTCTAACGCTCAACCACCAAAATGTTGGCATTGTGCCGCCATATAATATGCCCACGCATCCGGTACCGCCACTCCCCCTCTAAATTTAGGCAGCTGCAGTTTTGTCAATTTAATTCTAGGGATTCCCTGTTTCCAAATTAATTCCCTAAATAACCCGTGGATTTTATTGAACCAATATCGCGGGATCCGTACAGGGGCATTGTGGAGTATATATAACAGCTGCGGCATGAGAGTCATTTTAATAAGGTTTGCCCTTCCCAGGGGAGATAAGGGAAGTTTCTTCCACACTTGTATAAAACTTTATATGTGAAAGGAAAAATAATAGGATAGATACAATCATGAGAGAAGGAAAGAAAATTTTTTGGTCCTAAACAGGTGCAATGAGTTCAGCAGAACCTGGGCAGGACCTTATAATCATTGAGCTGACCGTGAACAACGGACCGTGAAAATGTTCTAGAAGAATATTTGAGTCCATCTATAACTTGGCCAAAACTAGGTCATGTAACAAGACAATCCAGATCTCATCCCAATTAAAATGTTGTTGATGGACCTTGTGAGATTGGAACATAAACGGATGGCTTTGAAGCAATGAAGTAAAGAAGAGTGGTGACTTCCATTGATGTCCTAATACACAGACTACCCAACATGCCAAAACATCTATCCAAGGGTTGATGCCCCTAATTTTGTAAGGAATTAGAAGCAAATTGGTTGCTAGTACCAAACTGATGAGTTGTGTGAATCTGCTGGTACAAGTGGGCCAACTCTTGCCTCAATAGAAGAAGTTGCGATGGTAACCCAAGAAGATTTTTTGCATTAGCGGTTATCCTTAGATAAGCTTTTGGTTACACGTTTAAGGTTGGAATGCGATTGTGGTCAAATGCAGTATAGGCACAATCTTGGAGGAAGAGCCAAAATCGGTGGAAGACTGGAAAGCATCGGCACACGATTAGGAGGAGTTCATGAAGCAAAGTATTATGTCTTTTCTGTAATTCACTGTTCTTCATTGGACAAGGCCCACAACACAACACACTATGGTTCTAGAACCAGATTAAGATCTTTGTATGTTTGAGGCACCTTAATGTCCTACTATTACATCAACAGAACTGGGTTCAGTGGTAATGCAGGTTTCTGGGGCAAAACTCCCTTTTTGAGCATTAGTAACCACCAATTTCAAGTCACATGATATGGAAGATAGATTCTTGAGATGAGACGTTGATCCATGGCTTTATGTTGAGCCCCATATTGGAGGTGAAAAGGATTTTGCCCCCACTATTGGCTTATTTGGCAAATACTTAAAAGGGTCTTTTGACTTCCTCAGGATCAACATTGTACAATTAAAGTTGGCTTTGTTTCATTATTCAAACTAATATACTATGATGAGTGAATCTTTCCTTAAGGCATTTTAAGAAATTGCTTTGGGCCCCATGGGTGGGGCGCATGGAACGTTCCTCAACAAGTTGATACAAATAAGTGGGATGCCTCTTGGCTTTCTCCTATAGACAACTTTGCCTCCACAGACAAACCACATATAGTGCCCCTTAGTAGCGCCCCTAGAAGTAACTCCTCTTGGTCCAGCAGAAACGGCCTACCCACTCCTCCTGATACTATAATGGTAGACTCTACAGTTGTCCAGTATTAGGCATTGTGCGCCCAAAAAAGTCAACCCTTCCCAATTCTCTGTAGACATACTATAAATTTCAAAAAGTTGCCAACTATCCCATAAGCAAAATCACCCAAAAATTCCTGAGCACTGAAAAATTATTTTTCGACCCATCCATTTTTCACAGTGTGGGCCGGATCGCCGTGGCCCTACAGTAGCTTATCAGACTCTTTATAATTTTTAGCATTTTCTCATCTCTCCCCCACCTATCCCAGTAAGATCTCCCACTGATAATCAGCATCTGTTCACATTAAGGATACGTCATTTGCAGAATTGCTTGGATAAGGCTGTTGTGTTTGAGCCTCTCTTGAGCGAGGGATGAATAGCCGCGCTCTCTCCGTGCATGGAGGTGACATTTAATAAGAGGCCGCAGAGAACTCGCAGCCTTTTTGTTACATGCAAGCAAAACGTTGTGCTGACAGCTCAGTTATTGTCAACGTATCGCTGGGGAATAGGTCACTTAAAGCGCTTTTTTTTTTTCGTCTGTGCACCTGAAATAACTTTTTATCCTCTGATCATTCATGATGAACATAGCCCCAGGGGAATGAGCAGCACTTAAAATTTTGACTAGGGTCGGGGAGTAAGAGCTCTCCTTACGGAGACTGCCAATTAGGGCCCCCTGGTAGGCAGGTGGAGACTTAAATCCATTAACACTCCACTAGGGGATTCTGGGAAAATATGCAAAGTTTTCCAGGATGGAATAAGGAAAACCCCACCTCTTTTAACTACATTGTAAGGCAGTTCCATTGACAAAAGGCATGACCTTCAAGAAGCCTTATGACATAATACGGGCATAAAACCAAACCAGTATATCTATTCCAGAAGGAACAGATGGAACTGGTCTGAAGGAACTGGTTTGGCTGAGTGAGAGGCTTTTGACGGGGTAAGAGGGAGACCGCCAATCCCGCTGAAAGTCATTCTTACACGGTAGCTAAAAGAGGTGTGGTCTTCATTATCCCATCCTGGAAAACTTATTTGCATATTTTCCCAGAATCTGCCTAATGGAGCATCAATGGCTATAAATCTGCACACGCTTACAAGGCGGCTTTAATTGGCAGTCTCCGTATGGAGAACTCTTACTCCCCGACCTAGTAAAAAAATTATTCCCCCCCTTACCATGGTCCCTAGGGAAAAAAAATTGTCATCCTGCAAATTCCTCATTTCTAACCCCAACCTATTTAATGCTGCTCCCCTTTTCTGTAGCCCCTCCTGATAGTACTGCCTTTTCTGTTGTCTGTATATAAGAAGGGGGATACACAAAAGGGGAAATTATAATACCCCTTTTTTCATAGCCCCCCCCCCCCCCCCCCACACACACACACCTATAATTTCCCCTTGATTAGGCCTTTTCACTATGGTTAAATAAAATATACATAACATATATACCCAAGTTTAAGCCAAGGCACCTTATTTTATCACAAAAAAAGAGAATTTACTGACTTAAGTATAAGCCCAGGGTGGGAAATCAGCCGCTTCTTTTAATAGCCTCCCCTCACTGGTAAAATGTCCAGCAGCAGCCTCCCCTCACTGGTAAAATGTCCATCAGCAGCCTCCCCTCACTGGTAAAATGTCCATCAGCAGCCTCCCCTCACTGGTAAAATGTCCAGCAGCAGCCTCCCCTCACTAGTAAAATGTACAGCAGCAGCTTCCCCTCATTATTTTTTTTTTTAATCAAAGAACACTTTATTAATGCAAATATCTCAGAGTAAATTACAGCTTTACATTTCAATTGTGTTACAAACTGCATCAGAAAGAAATAATGGTAACGTAATCAAACCCCCTCCCCCCAGAACTCCTTCCCCCCTGGTCGGGCCCGCATCCAGCTCCATAACAATTCCTCTGAGGCCACCCCCGGACAGGTAAGCCACTTATTCCACTGTTTCTCAAATTTATCCACCGCACCTCTTTTCACATACACCTTCAGCTCCAACCATATGGTGTTATTCAGTAATTTCTTCACTTCCCTCATTCTCGTTGGGGCAGCATCCAACCAGTGCATGGCAATAGATTTGCGCATGTGATATAACACCTTTGCCCCTCATTAATTATATGACCACAGCAGAGCCCCCTTATAAATGATATGATCACAGCAGAGCCCCCCATTTTTTTTTGTTATATTCGAAATCCCCTTTCAAGGAGTCTTTTGACTTGCGCTAATTGTTTGCAGTATTATATATCATGAGTAGGGGCTGTCAAATCTAATAATAGTTATGAGAAAACGTATGTAAAGAATCCATAGGAAGATCTCATCTCACTACGTAGACAATGTTTGCCTGCAGCTGCCGGAATAAATAAAGTTTTGTTTGTTTTCCATCCCTTACTTCTTATGGTTTTGCCCTTTAGTCAGGAACACATATACTTTATGTCATGTTTTATCCATTTTTAGCGTTTACCATCTACATAAATATCGGAGAACAAATACCTCCGGCTGCAGCATAGAAACTTCCCGAGCTCCTCTGCGCCAGATACACGGTGATGTTCCAGAACAATCCTCTTTGTTTTAGGATAAAGATGTAATTTGTGTGTCAGCTGGAAACTCCCCCTTTCAAGGGAACTTGTCGCAATGAGAATGCAGATTGTACATTGGGGCACATTTACTAAGGGTCTGAACGCCGCATTTTCGTGGGGCTTCGTGATTTTTTTCCGTTTTGCCCTGAATTGCCCCGGGTTTTTGGTGCATGCGATCGGATTGTGGCGCATCGGCGCCGGCTTGCATGCAACACAAAAAAGGGGAGGGTGTGGCCGTCGGACAACACGACTGATTCGGACAAACTGTGGAATTTAGAGCAGGAGGAGCTGAGCAGATTGTACATAGTGTTCGATCTGAAGGCAGAATGTTATAGAGCAGGAGGAGCTGAGCAGATTGTACATAGTGTCCTGTTTGCAGCCAGCATGTCATACAGCAGGAGGAGCTGAGCAGGTTGTACATAGTGTTCGATCTGAAGGCAGAATGTTATAGAGCAGGAGGAGCAGAGCAGATTGTATATAGTGTCCTATCTTTGTCCGTAGTACGGCGCTGTGCGCCATAACTTCCTATGGAGAGGGGCGGGTGTGAGCTGCGCTCACCTCCTCCTCTTCTCCCCGTGCACTGCCGTTGCCCGGTATGGTACGGGCGGGCAACGGCAGTGTGAATATAGCCTTAGTGTTATAGTAAAAATTGGTATTTAATGTAAATATTACAAACCAGGGTCTCCCCATGAAGAGTGAGATTGGCTCCTCTATACGTGTGTATAGGTAATGTATAGTGGGATAGGACTGGTCGGCCATTAACAATTGCATGGATTAAAGTTGGCGAAGCTTTTCATGCGTCGTTTTCTTTATCTTTTGAAAAATTGATTTTCCCCCCAGGAGCCCGTGATCCGGGGTCTTAGCTGGACTATAATAGTGATGAGACCAAGCGCTCCACATTACAAAGTGTGAGTCTGATTGAAGTAAAGGATATAAGAGGAGCACAGATGAGACAAAGCAGTCGTTAAGTGGTTAGCAGCAGGGGGGGGGCTAAGGATATGGGTGCACAGCTCCGCGCCCCAAGGGTTATCTCTAATATCTGTAGACATAACATAGAGTACAAAGTATAATAATCAGAGGGAAGTGTGATATGTGCTGCATACATTATGCATATTATATTATAGGAACTGAGTAACAATCTACATAGTGTCCTATCTGCAGGCAGCATGTTATTGAGCAGGAGGAGCTAAGCAGACTGTACATAGTGTCCTATCTGCAGGCAGCATGTTATTGAGCAGGAGGAGCTGAGCAGATTGTACATAGTGGCCTATCTGCAGGCAGCATGTTAAAGAGCAGGGGGAGCTGAGCAGATTGTACATAGTGTCCTATCTGCAGGCAGCATGTTATAGAGCAGGAGCAGCTGAGCAGATTGTACATAGTGTACTATCTGCAGGCAGTGTGTTATAGAGCAGGAGGAGCTGAGCAGATTGTACATAGTGTCCTATATGCAGGCAGAATGGTATAGAGCAGGAGGAGCTGAGCAGATTGTACATAGTGTCCTATCTGCAGGCAGCATGTTATAGAAGAGGAGGAACTGAGCAGATTGTACACAGTGTCGCTATCGCTGCCTAACCGAGCCTCCTGCTAATTTCGGTGGAAGCCGTTGAGGGGGTAACATCATATGTTGGCACACTTAGCACCAGTGTGTGATAAATTTCCCTTTATGTACAATCTGCTCAGCTCCTCCTGCTCTATAACATGCTGCCTGCACATAGGACACGATGTACAACCTGCTCAGCTCCTCCTGCTCTATAACCTGCTGCCTGCAGATAGGACACAATGTTCAATCTGCTCTGCTCCTCCTGCTCTATAACATGCTGCCTGCAGATAGGCCACTATGTACAATCTGCTCAGCTCCTCCTGCTCTATAACATGCTGCCTGCAGATAGGACACTATATACAATCTGCTCAGCTCCTCCTTCTCTATAACATGCTGCCTGCAGATAGGACACTATGTACAATCTGCTCTGCTCCTCCTGCTCTATAACATGCTGCCTGCAGATAGGACATATGTACAATCTGCTCAGCTCCTCCTGCTCTATAACATGCTGTCTGCAGATAGGACACTATGGGCCACATTTATCACTTGTTTTTTCTGTTGTTTTTGCGCCTTTTCGTTTAGGTGCACCGTTTTTGCGCCCGTTTTGCGATTAAACGTCAAATTAGCCGCGCAGCTAAAATAACCACCTTTCCCTCATCTATCATTCAATTCCAGATGTTTTGCTGCGCCTAATGATATTCATCACGTGCGACTTTTGCATTTAGGCGCAAAAACGGGCGCAAAAACACTCCAGCCCGAAGGTGGCGTTATCTGAGAAGAAAGCACTGAGCCCCTTTGCAGAAGAGCTCATTTCTAGCAGCAGAGCTCAGCCAGACACTGGAACATATAATAGATACATGAGATACTCTGCAGACAGGAGCTGCAGACTATTTACAGTTCATCACCTTCTATTTACAAAATATTCTGCAAACACCTGAGCTCACAGCAAGAGCAAGAGAAGTTTGCACAAGTTTGCAGAAGTTTGCAGATACTACAAACAAGTGTCCCCCGTGTAATTCTGCACAGTGTCTGAGGGGGTTATTGTGCAGAATTACAGGGGTGCAGCAGGAGACCAGCACTGGGGGATCCCCTCCAGGAGAAGCCACTGCTGAGGAGGTCACTGGGTGCTGGGTGTCACACACCTGGGTGCTGCTGTGAGTGTTATCTTCATTCTGGGCTGTGGGAGAAGCAGAGAGGAGCTTGTAGCAGGATGACATGTAACTGCCCGAATCTAACATTGCGCCTAAACTGCGCCTAAACTGTGTTAAAGTAAAGTGATTAATAAGAGGCAGAAAATATACTTATCACAGATGGTTGTAGCTTGTGATAATTCTGGCAAAACAGTGCGCCTGAATTTAGGCGCAACTACTACACTTAGGCGCACAAAAGTGATAAATGTGGCCCCATGTACAATCTGCTCAGCTCCTCCTGCTCTATAACATGCATCCTTTACCTAGTACTTACACCATGATTACGGCGCTGTAGATTCTGCGTCCTGTAATGATAATTCTTGTCTCATACACATAAAATATAATAAGTAGAGAATCTTTCTCCCCACTGATGGAGCGCTCAGATTTCCCGGCATTATTTTACCATTTCACATGTTCCGAGCCGCTGACATTACACGATCTATAAATGGAATCAATGTACATTGGTTTTCAAAGTGTTACAGATTTATTGACAAATAACCTTTTTGGAAATTGAATGATTCTAATAGGAATTCAGCCAAACATCCTCGCTAAATGTCTGCACCGCTTGTACAAGAAGCTCTCACAGTGGGGCACATTTACTTACCCGGTCCAGTCGCGATCACGTGGCACGTTGTCCGACGAGGATTCGGGTCTGCCGGGATTCACTAAGGTCGTGCGCCATATATCCAGCAGGTGTCGCTGATGCGCCAAGGTCTGTCAGAGTTCACCTTCTTCCTGGTGCATGTAAGTGCGTGATCTTGTGACAAGTATCGTTTTTTAAATTCCGCTGTTTTTCCGAATCCGTTGGGTTCGGGAAACCTGATGAAAGTGCGGCATTCGGACCCTTAGTAAATGAGCCCCAGTGTGTACACAGCATTTCAATGTGGAAAGATACAAGGGGAAGATGAATGAATGTAAATTTACTTAAATCGGAAGGGAGTGTGGTGGGAAATCCTGGGAAATTTTATGACCCCCCTCTGTACTTTCCAAGTTAACTTAACTTTATGGTGTCTTCTCTCCCTTTTTTGTTACCTGGTGCTGCTAAATTCAACCCAAGATGTCTTCAGCATAATGCATGACTTCTCCACACTGCGCCCCTAAAAATTCAGCCATATCTCACACTGTGCTCCTAAATATATACCTTTCACAAATGACTACACTAAAATGCAGCTCTGACTTTCTGCAGGTTTTGGTGTCATCCTCAAGTGGGGCCCCAGTTACATCACACATAATGCCAACAATAGTATTAGAGGGTTTTTTTTATGGGTTTATCAGATAACCTCTGGGGGCTCAGACAGGAGAAAGATTAAATATATACCCATCCATCTCCATCTCCCATTCCTGTGTCCACTGAATGGCTGCAGCTACCAATTTCACTCCAATTAGGATTGTACAGACCTGGGATTGCACTAAACGAAGCAGGGTAAGTATAATATATATATATATATATATATATATATATATATATATAGAGAGAGAGAGAGAGATGCTCTCTGGTCTGTTGTGACCTGTTTACCATGGACTTGGTGTTATGGCTACCCATATAAACACACATTAATATACTTATATACACAGAATATAGATATACAGCATAAACATACATACACTATACACATACCACATATATATACAACATATACACACATACATACAGTACCATATACACCCATGAAGCATATACACATTACATATACACACACATACAGCAAGTACACACATACATGGATTATATACACACATACATACCTTACAGACATTCAGCATATATGCACACATACATTATATATACACACACACACACACACATGCATACCTTACAGACATTCAGCATATATGCACACATACATTATATACACACACACACACATGCATACCTTACAGACATACAGCACATACACACACATACATTATATACACACCACACACACATACAGCATACACCCACATACATTATATACACACCACACACACACACACATACAGCATACACCCAATACCCCAGATGCCAGGGCCCCCTCGCTTTATGGGCCTCATAGCAGCTGCTTTGGCTTCTACCTTTATAGTTACGCCTCTGACTTAGGCTCTGCACGTCCTAATGTAGATTGTTCTACAACAGGCATGGGAGTCTCTGAGAGACTCCCTGCTGTTATAGAAAACAGATTGCTGCCCACCAATGAGGCCATTGAGGGGCGGAATATGCAATTCCAAATTGCGGTGTGTCATTTCAGTGCTGTGATTGTGTTTGATAAGTCTCATCAACCCGGATTGGTGCCATCCTTGTTCATTTGTTTTTTTGCAGATCATGAGGAGGGAGGGAGGTTTTTGGTGTGTAAACAGGGCCTTAAATCCATCATCGATAAACCAGGGACACTTGTTGATAGATCCAGGCACTGTGACTGTGGTAATCTTATATTCATTCCTTCTAACATCAACTTTTAGAATTATGCTAATGAGTCAGAAAACCCTTCTGACTCATTAGCATAATTGTAAAAGTTGATGTTGGAAGGAATGAATATAAGATTACCACAGTAATGTGGTGGGGGGCATCGGTGGTGGTCTAGTAGGAAGAATCTTGTAGTAAAATTTGTTTTTCATGGCTGAAGTATCTGTCGAGGTTTCTATAGATATCATTGTCCTGGTCTCCAACTACTAAATGACGCGAATGAATATAAACATGAACCTAATTAGAAATTGCATTCAAGCTGTTTAATAAGTAAAAAGGAACGGGATGGACAATTCTAGATAATAAGGTCTCTGGGATTGTGTCCCTCCAGTATCTGATAAGAGCCAGAAGGTAAATAACAGATACAGTCCATGACCTTCCTCACGGATGCGTCTCCCGCTTCTGCCTGCGATGACTCCCAACTTTTCTAAGTTACGCCAAAGGGGCAGAGAGCGCCCAAGGAACACAGTCCAATGTAATCTGTCTAAATCCGGGCCTACTGTCATCCGAAGAGATAAATCTGCTCATATTTATCTCACAAACCTACAAGGACTTCACGCTGAGTGCTACAGAGGACACGCACCGGCAACCGGACAATTTATAACCATCATCTAGTTCTGGAAAAAAAAACCCAGAGGCCGCGCAAGGAAAGGGTTAACTTCATTGGTTTTTACGGAAAATGTACACAGCTCTAATGCCAAAAGCTGCACATGCAGGACCTCATACAGGCAGCAGTGGATTATACTATAGGTGGTAGTCTGGGGCCCAAGCCTTATAGGGGGCCCATGGCCACCCAAACCACCCACCAAGTTTTATACTGAGAAGGACCTTCACCCATGAAATCCTCGTACATCTGTTCCTGCTCTCATTACACATGTACACAAGAGCCATTTCAGGACCTTTGAAGGTCCTCCAAAGGTCCTGAAACCGCAGAAGGGACGCATCCTCCATTCTCCAAGAAGCTGATTCTAGTACCAAATATAGGAAGTGATTCCAGACTTGTAGGGTCTGTAATATTCTTACAGCCCAGGGCACATGGGGGTCTTAATCTGCCCCTGCATACAAGTTACCATAATACCGCCAACTAATGTTCCTATACTGCGCCACAACTGTATTTCTAATTTTTTTTTGGGTGCATTAGATTCCTATAATACCTAAGGAGAGCATTACAATAATATTCATACACTGCACCAACAGTGATGTTACAGTACAGGGATAATACACACAGTGATGTCACAGTACAGGGATAATACATGCAGTAATGTCACAGTACAGGATATACCGCACAGTGATGTCCACAGTACAGGAAACATGGATAGTATATAAACACACAGTGATTGTCACAGTACAGGGGAATAAATACACCCGCTATGTCCACAGTACAGGGATAATCACACAAGTGATTTCCCGATCGCTACACGTGAAATATACAGACAGGTAATCACCAGTAATGACATACGGACTAGTATGCCATTAAGTATCAACACAAGTGATGTCACAGTTACAGGGGAGATATACACACATACTATGTCACGGAACAAGGAGACTAACCCACGTGATGTCACAGTACAGGGATAATACACAAGTGATGTCCCAGTAACATGGGATATACAGCCTTAGTGATCACGTACCATGAGAAATACACACAGTGATGTCAACATACAGGAGAAAGCACACATTGATGTCACAACAGTTACAGATATAATACACACAGTGGTGCACAGTAAGGGATAATACACAACAGGATGTCACGTACAGGGATTAATACGCACAGTCAATGGTCAAGTACAGAGATAATACACACGTGAGGTCACAGTACAGGATAATTAACACGTGATGTCACCAGTACAGGGATCATGCGCCACAGTCCGGAGTTACTACATCGGATACAACAGATAATACACAATTGAGTCACAGTCACAGAGATATAATACACAACGTGATGGTGCACAGTACGAATAATCACAAAGTGATGTCACGTACAGAGATAATACAACTCAGTGATGTCATAGCATACAGGATAATGACCACAGTGATGTCACAAGTTCAGGAATACACACAGTGAGTCCAGTCGGAGATAATACACCCCACAGTGATGTCACAGTACAGAGATAATACACACAGTGATTCACAGTACTGGGAATATACACACAGTGATGTACAGGAAGCATGCACAGATGTCAATACAGTAATCACAGTGATGTCACAGTACGATATGCACACCGTGATGTAACAGTACAGGAGATATACACACAGTGATTGTCCACATCACACGGGATTAATACACACAGTGATGTCACAGTACAGAGATAATACACAAGTAGCCAGTACGGATAGTCACAGTTATCACGACGGGATAATACACTAAGTGATGTCACAGTACAGGGATAATACAACAGATAATCAGGATATAAAGTATTCGCCGTTAAGGAATAAAGACACATAGAGATGTCACAGTACAGAGGAACATACACACCGTGATGTAAGCCATTACAGAAATACAACAGTGATAGTCACACAGGGATAATACACACATGATATCACAGTACGCGGATAAGCAACAGTGATTCCACAGTACAGGATAATACACACAGGTGATGTCACAGTCAGTGATAATACACACAGTGAT
Organism: Engystomops pustulosus; assembly: GCA_019512145.1. Lineage (NCBI taxonomy): Eukaryota > Metazoa > Chordata > Amphibia > Anura > Leptodactylidae > Engystomops > Engystomops pustulosus. The sequence continues at coordinate 209,346,639 of CM033644.1, forward strand.
AAGTACATGAGCAATTTGTCACAGTAGGAAAATGCCCATAGTATGTCAAGCATTGAGGATAATACAAATGATGCAACACAGGGTATAAGATGTCACAGACGGAAAATACACACAGTGTGTCACAGTACAGGGACTAACTGCACACAGTGACTGTCACAGTAAACGGGGGATAATACACACAGTGATGTCACAGTACAGAGATAATGATCACAGTAGTGATGTCACAGATACCGGATCTAAAACACACAGTGAATGTCACAGTGGCGGGATAATACACCCAGTGATGTCACAGTACAGGGAAAAGTACACACAGTGATGTCCAGTACAGGGATATTACACACAGTGAGGTCACAGTACAGGGTGATATAACACACAGTATGTCACAGTAACAGGATAAGACACCAGGTGATGTACAGTACAAGGATAATACACAGTGGATGTCCCACAGTACAGGATTAATCTCACACAGTGAGATCACAGTACAGCGTATAATGCCACCACAGTGATGAACAGTCAGGGGTAATGCACAGTATGTGTCACGTACAAGATAATACACAACCCAGGGGCGGACAGTACAGGATAATACCAGTGATGTCACATGACAGAGATATTCCAGAAGTGTCACAGAGGAAGAACATAACAAGCGGTTATAAAATGATCCAAAGTGTCTCATCAAATAACAAGCATAGCTAGATGTCGCAGGAGAGATGGCAGATCAGCTTTAAAGGTCCAATATTCCTCGTTGTGTGCTGGTAATATGTCTTAAGTATAGTAGAAATGATTTTTTTTTTTTTTTCAAAATAATTGTCATAAATTTAAAAAGTAAACATCACAGGAAGAGGATTAATAATATTTCATGCTTTCAACAGTATTAGTTGGAGCAGAACAATAAAGGTTAACCAAACCCTGTCTAAAATCTTATACCTGACACTATTAGTGCCCATCAGGCCATCAGAGTGAGGTGTGGCTGGGTTCACGTGTTTTAAATTTAGGGAAAGCGAATTACGCATAATATTAAAGCTGCCGAATGAGATGAGCAGAGAAAGAGTAAGAAATAACCAAATAGGCAATAAGCGGCAAAAACCTGAATGTTAGTAGTGATTCTCTGAATTAAACCATTTAGGAAACAGGATATATACACTTACAACACCCAAAGGAAAATGAGGTAAAAGAGATGTTCCTGGAATTTTAAGCCCCCAAAGCAAGCCAAGGGGTATGGTACTATTGATTTAGTGGGGCCCCTGACGGCAAATTTTGCCCCCGAACGATCGCATCCTTCAGCATGTGAACTACAGTACAGTCAGTCCAGACAGTAAGAGTTGCGTGCGAGATTCAGCACACCACTAGTCAGACTGGAACAACATATATAACCTATACATAAAGTCGGTAAAAGAAGTAATATTACTACAGCAGACAGACAATAAGATTCACCACAGGATGCAGCACCAGAACTGGAATGGGAATATTAGCTACAGAAGATACATGCTCCATCTCGCGCCCAATATGACTAACTAAATACATACCAACCACAAAACTAGATTACTAGCCTCGATAAGCGTCATCACGAGCAACCCTAGAAACACGATTACTACATAGTACAGCACGATATTACTACAATACATACCACACTAAATTACTACATCAGATACAGCTCCAGCACCATAATAACCTACATACTGCCCAGTTAGCAGAGCCACATGATTACTAACATAATGAAATCCAGGCACCAATATACTACATCCATACAGTAGCAGAAGTAATGATTACTCCATACATACATTACAGATTACTACAGAGATGCAAGCACCAGAACTAAGATGTGCTAAAAGTCCGATACAGCTCCAGCACCAATATTAATAGCATAATACATTATCCAGAATTCTCTAGTAGCAGACTAACATTGATAGCTACAGACACACAGACAAGATCAAACAGCACCAATAGTTACTACAGTACATACCAAAGTAAGTGAACTACAACCAGACCGATTACTAACATAGAAACAAACACCAAACCAAGATTCTACTACATAAACAGAGCCAGAACCATAGATTACTACATACGATTTGGGAGAAGGATACCAGAGAGATGTACTAAAACCAGAGAATGTACCCGAACCAAAATGTACAAAACATACATACATACTGTACCAGAATAAGCTGCGCTACATAGAACAAGGCTACCAGAGCCAAGATTACTACATAGATTAAACTACCAGAAGTAGATACTATGCACCTGAACAAAATGAACAATAGAAAAACTATCGTGTCAGAACCAATTTACTATACAGATACAGCACCTAAACCAAGCAAACGGATACAACATGTATAGAACCGGTAAAGTAAAAAATATGTTAGTTGTGGCTATATGCGCTCACAAAATGTACAGAAATCTTAAAAAGTGTATACAACTACACTGCTGAATCACCCGCCAAGGCTTCGTTGGTGCAGCACACTCCACAACTGTCCCCTAAAAAAATAAGACATGCACTCATAGTGATAATACTGTCGATAACAGTGCTTACACCAGGAGTCCCAATTATTTAAGAATAAAAAAATAGGATGATCAAATATAATAAAAAAACCAAGGGCAAACACACAGTCTCAGGAGGTTCAATAACAGACCCCCAAGTCAAACACAGCCACCCCCCACAGTCTAAGCAGACTCCACAAAGCCAGCACCCCAAAGTCTATATACAGCCACCCCACAGTACAAAAGCCCCCCCACACACAGCCATACAAGACTCCCCACAATCTATATACGGACCTCTCATATAGTCCATTTACACGCCACCCCCAGTCTATAGACACACCCTCAAAGTCTAATATGGCTCCCTTGTATGTTACTACAGCCAACCCACAGTCAATATATAGACTGCCCGGAGACTGTCCTCCCATCTATATACGAAATACAACAGAGCCAAATCTCATACATCCAAATACAAATCACAAAACTCCACTACCCTCCCCCCCCAGGGTCCCTAATATAAAGTTCAGCACGAATTGCAAGAACCAGATGAATGTGTAATATCACAAAAGGATCATGGACCATGGTCTTAACGAAGACCTTGCCCCGTAGGTGGAGCATCGAATAAAGGGATGCGAAGGAAGGAGAAAGAAATGCACTCGGGGCCGCAGAAGAGAAGGCGAGAGTGGCTGAAGTAAACCAGGCCGGGCCGTGACAGGAGAGGAAAGGGGTATACCAGCACGGGCCAGGACAAAAAGGCCGTAGAAGACACCGGGAAAATAACCACTCCGGAGCGCGGGGGCGGAGAGCTAGGCAAGGGGGCACACCCAAGGAGGAGACCCCGGAGGAACCCATCGCGAAAGGGGGGGAAATACGGAGAAGAGAGCGCGGCAGCGACGATAAGGGATGGGAAAAACCGTGGGAAGGGCAAACACGCAAAAAGTACAGAGAAAAAAAAAGGGGCGCATGGCAAGGCACTCCGGCAAACAAGGGAAAAAGAGGAAGGAGGAAAAAAAGGGAGAAGGGGAAGTAAAGGGAGGGCGAAAGAGGAAATGACGATAAGGGGGAGGAGGAGGGAAAAAAAGGGGGAAAGGGACAAAAAAAGGGAGAAAAGAAGAAGGAAAAGAAGAGATAGCGGGGGAAACGAGGGAAGGAAAAAAGAAGGAATGGTAGAAAAGGGAGGGGAAAAAGGGAAAAAGAAAAAGGAGAAAGAAAGAGGGAAGAAGGGGACGAAAGGAAAGTACAAAACCAAAGAAGCAATGTGTTCCACTGGCGCGGCGAAAAGAAGAGGGGAGGGGGAAAAAAAAAGAAGGGAGCGCTTCCCTAGGGAGGAGAACCAGTCTCTTAAGGAAAAAAGAGGGAAGAGAAAAGAATAAGTGCTAAAGAGCGGGGGGCCGAAGGGACAGAGGAAGGGAACACAAGGCGAAAACAGACAAGCCCTTGCACTTGGGTGTGAGCCATGGTCATGAATGTCGTGTCCTTGAAGAGTAACGATAAACTAATCCTAGGTAGCGGACATCAATCAGAATCTATAATAACAGATAGTACCTGTGAGAATTGATTATAACAGTGCAGAGTATATTGGACAAGTCGTAAAGCAATAACAATAATGTTCGGGCCTTAAACATTGTACATAAGTGTCTCGACTGTGCTGAAATATCCTAGACTCCTGTGTGATCATGTGATAGACTGTGTCTGAGCACCGTGGCACCATGGCGGACCTCGACACACTTGTATGAGGCATAGACACGGGGACACTTCAATATGATGAGACGAGTGGACTGTAACATTTAGAGACTTAGTAGAAGATCATGATAAATAGCAGCTGGCAAGAGCGCTCATAGTATCAATCATAGATACATGTGTGGCATTGTGCCTGTAATAAAGGGAAGACGCATAGCCCAAGGGACAGCCGCGTGACAGCTCAGTCAGACTCCGTCTGAAGCGAGTGCTAAGACTGCGGCTGCGCCTGCTTACAAGGTAAACTCGTAGAGTGAATGGCGGCGCCATCATATCCTAGCTACTCATCGCTAGAGATCTCGGTAATAGAGAACGTGTGGTTAGGTATGCTAAATGGATTTACTGACGGCAGTCAATGGTCATGCTGATAGCTTGGACTTTCGGGCAGCTCGCAGATAACAAGTAGATTCTGGAGTCCTGCTATCTACGGACTCGTCGAGTGACGTGGCCTGTAGATACAGGCCAGCTGCTATCAGAACTCGCTGAGTCCCGTGTGTCCCACGTCACATTTCCTCTATAACTGTCCAGCCAGAATACTGCAAATATCAGAACTCATGACACAGCATGCACCTCTTCCGGCATCTTGTAGGTTACGTCGACTACGATACTACCACTTACCTCCTCCCACTATTCTTCCATTATCAGACCGAAGTAGGGTGGATAATGCTGTGAGTGTTCCGCGGACTCCTACGGATGTAAGCACGTTAACGAAACTATACATACCCTAATGAGCGATGACTGCCTACGGTATATAAAAAAATTTACCTAAGATGGGAGCATCAGTGATCCAACGAAGGGCTTCATTCATAGCTTAAAAACAGACCAAGACGAAGCAACAGCTGTGCGGGTTGTGTACCATCAGTCTATGTTTAGCGACGCAACTGTCTCAAAGTAGGGTCGCTGGTCACGTTGTGGGGGTAGACAGAAGAGATCGAGAGGCTTATGTGTCACAGAGGAGGTTAGACTTAGGTACCGCTGGGCAACGTATGTACTTGCATACTGCTAGAGTCTTAGGGGAGAGTGGGTGGGAGCTATGTGTTCAGTGGTTTTCGGAGGGGGCATGGTAAAGGAAGCTGGAATAAACTAATGATCATGTTTCAGGGTGAGTATTATGGTCGGGTATGAGGCCATCATAATAAAAGACAGTAATAATAAGAGAAGTTAACTAATTTCGGGGGTGGGTGGACAGGAAAGCAACAACTAGGTGAGTGTGGCCACGGAAGGTGAGCTACACAGAGCGTGAGAAGAAGGAGCGAGGAAATAAGAAAAAGACAAAATAGGAGAAGAAGAAAATAATAAGATGTGGGTCATACAGGGACTCGGTGCCGGTCGATGGTAGAAAAAGCTAAGGACAAGGGTAAGGATGGCGAAAGGTTGGGTAAGCTAAGATAAAAGAAAAATGAAAAAGATGAAATGTTTATACTAGAAATTAATAAATTTTTTTTGAAGTAATCCCCCCCCCCCCCACCCCTCCTCCTACCCCCTCCTTCTTCCCTTTAGGTTCCCGGTCGATTACCTCTCCCCCCCCCCCCTCCCCTCTCCCCCCCCCCCCTCCCCCCGATGCCCCCTTCGGTCCACCCCCTGTCCCAGTGCTTCTCCCCCCCACCTTCAGTCATTTTATTGCGGATGTTCCCCCCCCCCCCCCCCCCTCCCCCTATCCCTTCCCCTCCCCCTTTAATTCAACTTCCTCCTCATTGTTTATTCTCCCCCCCTATATCTCCCCTCCCGTCATCCCTGGCCACAGTCCCCTCCCCTTCACGTCATATCCCCGTTCCGGTAGGCGTAGACGCAGGGCCATAAAAAACATATTGATCCCCCTCCCCTCCCCCTTCCCCTCCCCCCCCCCCTGACATCATCCACCGTTGCTCCCCCTCCCCCACCTTTATTTTAATCAGTCCCTCCCCCATCCCCTTTTTTCCCCCTCCCCTTCCCTTTTTTTCCCCCCCCCTCCCTCTTTAAGTGGTTCACTCCCACCCCCCCTCCCCCCCCCCCTTTAGCCCCCGCTCCCTTGTCCTACCTACGGTGTCCGGGGTATGGTCGCCTTTTTGTTCGCGGGCGCGCTGCTTTTTCCCTTGCTCGTCCTCTTGCCCCCTTTCTTTTCTACAATTTTTCTTCCTTTTTTCTACCTTCTTTTTCTGTGTTTGCGACCCTAGCACAAATACGTCGTCGATTTGTCCTTTCGGCGCTGACTTCCCTTCGCCGTCCCCGGGTTCCCTACCCCATCGGGTCTGGGATTTTGCTTTTCTTACGTTGCCTTCGTCTTTCCGTCGCCCTGTCTCTTTTCTAAGGGAAGTGCTAGACAAGTGGGTTCTGGGCCCCCAGTACACTTGAGAGGGCAAAAGTTTGGGTGGAAGGGGGACCAAGAAGATCAAGAAAGGGCATGTACACAACCTACAGCGGAGGGGCAGTCGGGAGGACTATAGTAACACCAGGAGCTTTCATTCAACACTTTTGCCACAAACACACTTCAAACATTCATCACACACAACCTCAACCAGATTGTTATCCATTTGCAAATTTTCCTTTCGTTTGAACGTATGTGTTTTCCTTGAATAACAATTTCTTTGTTTTTTTCACTTAAGGTTAGGGGACTGCCTGTACAGGGTTTACCGCTGGAAATAATTAATTTTATATTTTGATAGATAATACCTGACGTGTTTATGATTTTACCTGATTCATTTTTATATGTGTTTTAGGGAAAGGGGGTAATTTTATTTTATATATTTTTTTTAATATTGTTTCAGGCCCCTTAGTGTGTTTTAACCCAAGGGGGTCTGATTACTTATACAATACAATACTATAAAATACTATTGTGTTGCAGTATATTGTGAATGTATTACAGTGTCTCTGGCTGACTGTAATTCGGGTTATCTAACGACAGCTACAGGAGTGCTTAACAGGCTCCCAGCTCACATGGCAACCGATCAGCGCCTTCCAATGACGTCACTGGGGGCACCGATCGGCCATCCAAGATGGTTACACAGTTAGGTCTCACAGTTGGGTTTGACCACTGCACTTAACTGGTTCAATACTGCGATTGGTGCCAACACCAACCATGGAAGTTACTGGTGGGTGTCAGCTGTTTAACCCCTTAACGCTCTGCGCCGTAGCTCTACGGCGCAGAGGTATAAGGGATGTATGAAGAGGGCTCACGGGCTGAGTCCTCTTCATACAAAGGTGGGGGTTTTTGCATTTTGCACAAAACCCCCACCGCTAATAACCGCGGTCAGTGCTTGCTCCGATCGCGGCTATTAACCCTCTAAACGCCGCCGGCATCTTTTTTTCGATCGCCACGCCCCCGAACGTCATCGGGGGGCGGCGATCGGTTACCATGGTAGCCTCGGGTCTTCTTTTGACACGAGGCTACATGGTTTATGCAGGTTCGTTACAATGAGCCAGTGGCTCATTGTAATGTATGACCTGCAAAAATGCCATATATTGCAATACTGTAGTATTGCAGTATATGGTAGAAGCGATTTTACCATCTAGGGTTAATGTACCCTAGATGGTCTAAAAAATAGTGAAAAAAAAAGAAAAAAAAAAGAAAAAAAAATTAATAAATATTAAAAGTTCAAATCACCCCTCTTTCCCTAGAACGGATATAAAACATAACAAACAGTAAAAATCACAGACATATTAGGTATCGCCGCGTCCCAAAATGCCCGATCTATCAAAATATAAAAACGGTTACGGGCGGCGGTGACCTCCGAGGCGGGAAATGGCGCCCAAATGTCCGAAATGCGACTATTACACCTTTTTACATAACATAAAAAATGAAATAAAAAATGATCAAAATGTCGCACAGACCTCAAAATGGTAGCAATGAAAACGTCGCCTCATTTCGCAAAAAATGACCCCTCACACATCTCCGTGCGCCAAAGTATGAAAAAGTTATTAGCGTCAGAAGATGGCAAAAAATTTTTTTTCTTTTTTGTACACATTCGTTTAATTTTTGAAAATGTATTAAAACACAATAAAACCTGTATAAATTTGGTATCACCGCGATCGCACTGAACCAAAGAATAAAGTAGGCGTGTTATTTGGAGCGAAGAGTGAAAGTCGTAAAAACTGAACCCACAAGAATTTTTCAATTTTTCCACATTTGGATTTTTTTTTCAGCTTCGCAGTACACGGCATGTTAAAATAAATAACATTACGGGAAAGTAAAATTTGTTACGCACAAAATAAGCCCTCACACAGGTCTGTACACGGAAAAATGAAAAAGTTATGGATTTTTGAAGTTGGAGAGCGAGAAATTAGCCGAAAAACCCTCCGTCCTTAAGGGGTTAATACAGCTAATAAAGAGCTCAGTCCGTGAGCCCCCCCTTATACCTACATTACTGCTGTACAACATATATAGTCATCCAGCAGTAAGGAAGTGGTTAAGAAGGCTGGGGGCCTAGATTGCAGATCAGTGGGGATCTAAGTGATGAGATTGGGAGAACGGGGAGTCTGATGTACCCGTCAGACCCCTTGAGATGACCCCTGAGCATAGCAGCCGGTTGAGCTGCCCCATTCATCTCTATGGCGGAGATTGCCGAAACCCTGTACTTATATTTCTATACTATCATTTATTTATATGCAATTGAATAGCCATAAACATCAAACATCATCCTTAGCCCTGGTCATGTCCAACGCTGTATATTATGCTTTACTATATTTACTTATTTACTATATTTACATGCCTTATAGTTATTTATATGCAACTGTATAAGCATTTTCACCAAATTCACGGATCCTTTAATGGAAAAAATGAACTCCATATGTTGCTGATTTATGTTAATGCTTTTTACTTATTTAGATGTATAAACGCCAAATGTGAACAGAGCCTTACGCGTCCAGGTCAGTATGCCACAGTGTATTTATATGCTTTATATTTATTTATATGCACCAAATTTTGAACAGTCACTCTCTGGGCCTCAGGGATTGTCATAGACCAAGTTTTGACCTGAAATTTTCACCCTGTGCTTTGCAAAATCCACTTATTACCCACCATATACATTAGCCATTGTAGGGTCATTTATATGAGCTCTGAGCTGTGATTGGCTGCTTCTCTGCCACAGGTCATTTATATGAGCTCTGAGTGGTGATTGGCTGCTCCTCTGCCACAGGTCATTTATATGAACTCTGAGCTGTGATTGGTTACTATAAGCAATGAGTATAAGACGCTTATGTGTTAGGTAAGATGACTAGAGATAGAGATATGGGGATATTTAACAGAAGTGTCTGAGGTAAAACTATTCCAGTTGCCCATGGAAACCAATAAGAGATCAGCTTTCATTTTATAAACAGCTGTGGGAAAATGAAACTTGAGCTCTGATTGGTTGACATGGCCAACTACAGCAGTTTTGCTCTCAGACATTTCTGATAAATCCCTCCATAGACAAAGTGACAGTCGGAGATAGAGACAGTCACTGGAATGAGAGTGCCCGAGACAGACAGTCACTGCAATGAGATTGTCCGAGACAGACAGCCACTGGAATGAGAGTGCCCAAGACAGACAGTCACTGGAATGAGAGCGCTTGAGACAGACAATCACTGCAATGAGATTGTCCGAGACAGACAGTAACTGGAATGAGAGTGCCCAAGACAGACAATCACTGGAATGAAAGTGCCTGAGACAGACAGTCACTGGATTGAGAGTGCCAGAGACAGACAGTCACTGGAATGAGAGTGCCCGAGACATACAGTCACTGGAATGAAAGTGCCCGAGACAGACAGTCATTGGAATGAAAGTGCCTGAGACAGACAGTCATTGGAATGAGTCTGCCAGAGAGTGGAGTGTCAGTAAAAGAGAAGGTCAGAGACAGTCAGAGATAGTCTAAGATAGTCTATAGATACATATAAAATATTTTTGTTAACCCATTCTATTTTGTTATAGTTATGAGCTGTTATTTACTATCCCAGGCAATGCCGGGAGCTACAGCTAGTTTTCTATATTTATAAAATTTTTATATATTTATATTCATTTTTTAAATATTTTTTTTATATGCTTCATATGTATTTATATGCAACTGCATATGCATTTTTACCCAATATAAGGGTCCTGTTATTAAAAAAAAAAAAGTTTACTTTGTGTTGTGCTAATTTATTTATTTGCCTTCTATTTATTTATATCCATAAACGACAAATGTGAACAGAGCCTGAGAGCCTTACACGTCCAGGTCACTATGCCATGCTTTAGTATACAGGCAGTCCCCAGGTTACGTACAAGATAAGTTCTGCAGGTTTGTCCTTAAGTCTAATTTGTATGTAACTAGGAACTGTATATATTATAATTGTAACTCCAGCCCAAAATGTTTAGGTCTCTGTGACAATTGGATTTTAAAACTTTTGGATTGTCATAAGCAGGACTAACAATAAAGTCTGAATAGCAGACACATTTGATAGTTCTTACATCTGATCATTGTGGTCTTGGGATAAAATACAGTAAATTACCAACATCCACAGGTCCGTTTGTAACTAGGGGTCGTCTGTAAGTAGGGACCACCTGTATTTATATGCTTTTTGTTTATTTATAAGCAACTGCGTATCCATAAACGGAAATGTGAACAGAGCCTGAGACCCTTACATGCCCAGCTCTGTTTATTATGCTTTAATACATTTACATGCTTTATATTTTTTTTATATGTAAATGTATAAGCATTTTCACCAACTGCATGGATCCTGTAATTGTAAAAAGCTGACTCCATATGTTGCTGATTTATGTATATTTCTATTTCTTTAGATTAATTAACACCAAATGTGAACGGAGCCTGAGTGTCTTACAGGTCCAGGTCACTATGCATTGCTTTAGTATATTTATATGCTTTTGGATTATTTATATGCAACTGCCTATCCATAAACGCCAAATGTGAACAGAGCCTGAGTGCCTCACACGTCCAGGTCAGTATGCCATGCTTTACTATATTTACAGGCGGTCCCCTACTTAAGGACACCCGACTTACAGACGACCCATAGTTAAAGACGGACCTCTCTGCCCACTGTGACCTCTGGTGAAGCTCTCTGGTTGTTACTATAGTCCCAGCCTGCAATGATCAGCTGTAAGGTGTCTGTAATGAAGCTTTATCGATAATCTTTGGTCCTATTACAGCAAAAAATGTGAAAACTCTGATTGTCACTGGGGCAAAACATTTTTTTTGTCTGGATATACAATTATAAAATATATAGTTCCGACTTACATACAAATTCAACTTAAGAACAAACCTATGGAACCTATCTGCCTGTACATGCTTTTTTATATGCAACTGCCTATCCATAAACGCCAAATGTGAACAGAGCCTGAGTGTCTTACAGGTCCAGGTCAGTATGCCATGCTTTAGTATATTTACATGCTTTACATTTATTTATATACAACTGCCTATCCATAAACGCCAAATGTGAACAGAGCCTGAGTGTCTTACAGGTCCAGGTCAGTATACCATGCTTTACTATATTTACATGCTTTACATTTATTTATATACAACTGCCTATCCATAAACGCCAAATGTGAACAGAGTCTGAGTGTCTTACAGGTCCAGGTCAGTATGCCATGCTTTAGTATATTTACATGCTTTACATTTATTTATATACAACTGCCTATCCATAAACGCCAAATGTGAACGGAGCCTGAGCCCCTGACATATCCAGCTCTGCTACATCACCCATGTACAAAAATCAGGGTTTTTTTTTACCTCCCCTATGCCAGTGTTTTTGTATATAGGAGGGAGGAGAGGGTGCCACATATTGGTATCACTATAGGAGGGGTGTGGGGGTGTATTGGGGACAGGAGGATGGAGAGATTACCCTCAGCTCCAGTACATTGGCTTCTATCAGGAGGATGGAGAGAGGTTGGGGGAATGTGAGGCAGTTGCTTGGCTACAGTAATAAAAGCACATTAGCATGATGGAGTGTGGAGAGAGAGAGTAATGTGTGTGCTGTGTGTCTGTGTGTGTGAATGAGGAGGGCTCTCTCCCTTTCCTTCTGTGTTCAGTTAATCCTTCTGTCACTTGATGTTAAGGCAGCATTTTAAGAGCTGGATGGAGGAAGGAAGAGGCAGAGTGTAGCCGGGAAGCCTTGTCTTCAGCACCAAGGAGAGAGCCACCAAAACCCCCCACAACAGCCACTACCACCCCCATCATCATCATCATCAACCATCCTCGGAATCTCAAGACTAAGGAAGGCAAGGCCAGGGATACTTCAACAAGAAGAAGAAGGAGAAGACAACAAAAAAAATTACACACACACACAAAAAGAAATCTTTGCTTGGGAACTAGGGCTGATCCTTTATTTCTCCGCCAATGCAAAAGGAAATATGCAGCACATCTTTGCCTTTATCTGCACCGGCTTTCTAGGGGCAGTGCTGGGGGTCAATTTCCCCAATTTTCCAAACATTATCCAGATCGGTAAGTAGTGGGACTGGGATTTGGAGGGTTAATGGGGTAGAACGGGGGATTGGAAAGGGTTAAAGGGCTGCGTTCTATGACTGTTGTTGTTATTGTTACTGTTGTTGATATTATAGATACATTGTATCCTGATCATAATACCCAAAGTTTTTGTATGATGTACCCAGCACTTCCTGCTCACTCCACCTGACCCCCCTCCAAACACCTTCACCCCCCCAGTACTTTATCTCTATATAACCCATTATTGTGGCATTTAAAGCCTCTCCATCACGACTCTCCCACCACCCCCCACTCCTGGCATGCACAATTAACCCATTACCCGCTGAGGGGAGGTTATGGGGAGGGGGGCCACTTGATAACATGGTGACAATTCCTCATGTGGCTCTGGTATGATGAGCCATAGGTGATGTATATGGGGTCATTACACCCATCGTACAGCAGGCGCTCGGAGCCTTTGTTCATCCTTATCAGCTTACTCCAATGTTCCTGGAGGAAATTATGCAGAATATGGTAAATAAGGGACATAATTGAGGATTTACAAGGAATCATCTGTATCGTCTACAGTCTTGGCGCTCAGGACTAAGGATTTCGCAGTAAACATAAATGGAGGAGGTGGAGGGGGGGGGGGACCTGTAACAGGTTATTGTGTCTATTCCAGTAATAGAGGATTTATACAGATATTACAGCAAGTGCATATCCATCCATCCATCTATCCATCCATCCATCCATCTATCTATCTATCTATCTATCTATCTATCTATCTATCTATCTATCTATCATGTATCTATTTATCTATCTATCATTGGGGAAAGGGACCAATTTGACATGCTTGTGCAGCGCTGCGTAATCTGTGTGCGCTATATAAATAAAGAATTATTATTATTTATTATTATTATCTCATATCTATCTATCTCTACCCATTTATCCATCTATCTATCTATCTATCTATCTATCTATCTATCTATCTATCTATCTATCTATCTATCTATCTATCTTCCTATCTTCCTATCTCATATATGTATATCATCTATCTATCTATTTATCTATCTATCATATATCCATCTATTATCTATCTATCTATCTATCTATCTATCTATCTATCTATCAACTATTTATCTATCTACAGTGGCATTCCATCTATTATCTATCTAACCATTATATATCTATCTACAGTATCTATGCATCTATCTATCTATCTATCTATCTATCTATCTATCTATTATATATCTATCTGTCAAATATCCATGTAATATGATGAAAATGAGAAGGAAGCACTCCCAATAAAGTGAAAAAATTCATATCTATTTATCTATCTATCTATCTTCTATCTATCTATCTATCTATCTATCTATCTATCTATCTATCTATCTATATATCATCCGTCCCCTAGTTGCAAAAAGAACCCTGTTCATCATGCCAGATTATGTCACCTCCATCCATTGAGATGTACCTTGGCCTATCATAAGTAGGGGCTTTTTCTTCCGTCACCAGCACCTCTTAGAAAATCTCTCCTTCTTCCCACCTGTTATCTGAATGTCTCCATTACTATCTACGTATCCTGTCATCCAGCACCACTTAGACCTCTTATATGAACCTATATCAATGTCTATCTATCTATTTTCTATCTATTCTCTATCTATCTATCTATCTATCTATCTATCATCTATCTATCTATCTATCTATCTATCTATCTATCTATCTATCTATCTATCTATCTATTTTCTATCTATCTATCTCATATCTATCTACCTACCTACCTATTATCTATCTATCTATCTATCTATCTATCTATCTATCTATCTATCTATCTCATATCTATCTATCTGTCTATCTGTCTATCTATCTATCTCATATATCTATCTATCTCTCTCATCTATCTATCTATCTATCTATTTTCTATCTATCTATCTCATATCTATCTACCTACCTATTATCTATCTATCTATCTATCTATCTATCTATCTATCTATTTATCACTTATCTATCTATCTCATATCTATCTATCTATCTATCTATCTATCTATCTATCTATCTATCTATCTATCTCATATATCTATCTATCCATCTATCTATCTATCTATCTATCTATCTATTTATCTACCTATTTTCTATCTATTATCTATCACTTATCTATCAATGTACCAATATTTCTACCTATCTATCTGCCTTCATCCATTGAGATCTACCTCGGCCTATCCTAAGTAGAGGCTTTTCTTTCGTCACCGGTGCCATTAGACAATCTCCCTCTTCCCACCTGTTATCTGAATGTCTGTTACACCTCCTGCCATCATTACATCTATAAAGATAGTATAGATTAGAGGATCATCTATCTATCTATCTATCTATCCATCCATCCTCCGGCACCTCTTAGACTATCTCTCCCTCTTCCCGCCTGTTATCTGAATGTCTGTATCACTATCTGCGTCTCCTGCCATCATTACATCTATAAAGATGGAAGAGTTTAGGGGATCCACCTCTAGTAGAGATGAATCAGATCCTTGTCACATAGAAAAACAATAGTTGGTCATCTTCCGGTCATTGAGATTTACTGTATTCCTTCGTCATAAACGAATTGTTGCTATTATTATTATAATTCTTATTATTCTATAATTAACCATTGAGCCTCAAACTTGATGAAATCAACAAGTCAGAGTCCTAATTGGTGTGCAGGAAGGGTTAAGCCTAGGCCATTGGCTGATTGTTTTGGCCATGATTGGGGGGCTTTCACCTGTTTCCTACAGAACATTTCGCTGCGTGATGGGTCGACCATTTATGTGCAGTGTAAACCGTTACATTGTATGTTTTTTTTTCAGTTTTTCCATGATATTTGCGGCGGTGCAATCCTTCTCCATCCTTCCCTGTCTCCCCGCCAGTCATCACGTATCAGGCTCATCATGATCGCTCTGCTCACCACCTTAGGGGGATTTACTTCCCAACCACCTGTGAGCAGCAGCAGAGCAAAGACCAGACTTTCCCTTCTATAAAGTCTCTTAGGAAACAAATGCTGCGGAGATAACCTTTGGCCGGCGATCCGATCTAAAAACCTAAAAAAAATATCTAAAATGATTCTCAGATGTAGAATATGTCACCGTGACTAGGATTACCCTGGCCATAGACGTAAAGCTCTCCTATCTATCTATCTATCTATCTATCTATCTATCTATCTACCTCTATCTTCTATTTATTATCTATCTATCTATCTATTATCTATCTATCTATCTCATATCTATCTATCTATCTATCTATCTATCTATCTATCTATCTATCTATCATCTATCTATCTCCTATCTATCTATGTATTCATCAGTATCTATCTATCTATCTATCTATCTATCTATATCTATCTATCTATCTATCTATCTATTCATCTCATATCTATCTATCTTCTATCTATCTATCTATCTATCTATTATCTATCTATCTATCTATCTATCTATCTATCTATCTCCTACCTATCTCATATCTATCTATCTATCTATCTATCTATCTATCTCCTATCTATCTATCATCTATCTATCTATCTATCTAATATCTATCTATCTATCTATCTATCTATTATCTATCTATCTATCTATCTATCTATCTTCTATTTATTATCTATCTATCTATCTCATATCAATCTATCAATTCAACTCATATCTATCTATCTATCTTCTGTCTATCTAACTTTTATCTATCTAGCTTTGATCTATCTATCTTTTATCTATCTCATTTCTAACTATCTACAGTATCTATCCATATATTATCTATGATCTAGCTGTCTGTCTACAGTATATATGCATAAATTATCTATCTATTAATTATCTATCTGTTTACAGTATTTATGCAGCTATCATATTTCTATCTAGCCATTATCTATCTATCCACAGTTTATATCCATCTTTGATCAATTGATCTATTTATCCATTCATCCACCCATTTCCCGGTTGCAAAACAACCTGTTCATCATGCCAGATTATGTCACCTCCATCCATTGAGATCTACCTCGGCCTATCTTAAGTAGGGGCTTTTTCTTTCGTCACCGGTGCCATTAGACAATCTCCCTCTTCCCACCTGTTATCTGGATGTCTATATGTACACCTACTGCCATCATTACATCTATAAAGATAGTATAGGGAATCTATCAATCTATCTATGTCATATCTATCTATCTCTCTATCTATCTATCTATCTATCTATCTCTCTCATATCTATCTATCTATCTATCTATCTATCTATCTCATATCTATCTATCTATCTATCTATCTATCTATCTATCTATCTATCTCATATCTATCTATCTATCTATCTATCTATCTCATATATATCTATATATCATCTATCTATCTATCTATCTCATATCTATCTATCTCATATCTATCTATCTATCTATCTATCTATCTATCTCATATCTATCTATCTATCTATCTATCTATCTATCTCATATCTATCTATCATCTATCTATCTCATATCTATCTCATATCTATCTCATATCTATCTATCTATCTATCTATCTATCTATCTATCTATCTATCTATCATCTATCTATCTATCTATCTATCTCATATCTATCTCATATCTATCTATCGATCTATCCCTATCTGCGCCTCCATGATTTGTCCTGAATACTCAGCTATGCTCCATTATTTAAATAAATTCAGGCCATATTTTAGTCCGAATTTAACATAAAGAGCAACATATCCAATTCCAATGTCCTTGGGGCCTAGAGGCAGTTTGGTGCTATGCCCCGGATCTATGCTGCTCCCAGCTTCTTTATGCTTGGACTTGAAGTGTACAAGCAACATGTTGATGCAGCACATTGTAACGCTGGGGGTCGGCGGAGGGAGTCATTTGTGTTTGCAGTGTGGAAGCATGTCCAGAGCGGAGGAGACATGCAGATGCCCCCGGCACCGCCTCATGCATTACTTCATCTAAAAGAAAATGACTTGCTGCTGCTTTTTGTCTGACAGCTGAAAATATTGTGTGTGGGGGGGGAGGGTTATTGTTTTCTGGATTGTCGTGGATGACATTGATAACACAGAAAGGAAGGGAAAACTGAAATAGAGTGGTGGAAGGAAAGATAAAGAAGGAGAAAGAAAAAGATGGGATAGAGGGAAGATGTGTGAAGCCATAGGAAGGTAGAATGGTAAGTAAAAGACGGAGATGGATGGAGAGATAGATAGATATTAAATAGATATTAGATAGATAGGTAGGTAGATGTAGGTAGATATGAGATGGATAGATAGATAGATAGATAGATAGATATGAGATAGATAAATAGATAGATAGATAATAGATATATATGAGATAGATAGATAGATAGATAGATAGATGTAAGATAGATAGAATGATAGATAGATAGATAGATAGATGATAGATAGATAGATAGATAGATAGATAGAATGATAGAATGATAGATAGATAGATAGATAGATAGATGAGAGAGATAGATAGATAGATAGATAGATAGATAGGAGATAGATAAATAGATAGATAGATATGAGATAGATAGATAGATAGATAGATAGATAGATATGAGATAGATAAATAGATAGATAGATAGATAGATAGATAATAGATATATATGAGATAGATAAATAGATAGATAGATATGAGATAGATAAATAGATAGATAGATAGATAGATAGATAGATAATAGATATATATGAGATAGATAGATAGATAGATGTAAGATAGATAGAATGATAGATAGATAGATAGATAGATAGATAGATAGATATGAGATAGATAGATAGATAGATATGAGATAGATAGATAGATTGATAGATGTGATACAGTAGGTAGACACAATAGATGGATATGGATGGATAGATGTACAGATGAATGGAAAAATAGTTTGATAGATAATAGATAGAACAAAATATATATGGATGGAAAGATGTTCTTCACTAAAGACAGAAATAAATATAGAGGTTTTCTACACATATAACATTTCTGGGATATGGAAATACAAAACTAGATTTCAAAACTTGATCCCGTGTTGTATCCTGGCAGGATAGAAAGAAGTTTTTTTTGAATAAAGCCTTTATTCGGTTTTGGACAATAAAGAAATTCATATCACAGGATCATCTTTTCCAAATTTGATAAAAGATTAAGACAGCTTGTTTCAATAAAATATCTGTGATGGCTTACTACAGAACTTATATCTGATAATACAGTGTAAGGAGTGTTGGCTGCTTGCAGAGGGAGGTAACTTGTGAATGATGGGTTGACCACAGATATGCAGTTGTGACCATATTTAGGTCAATGTGACCATAGTTGACCATAAATAGGGAGTTGTGACCATATTTGTCCATAGATGGGCAGTTGTTGTCACACATACCCCAATTATGGTCACATCTACCTATGTATGGTCAACTATTTTCATAACGTATGAGCATGGGTGACCATAGATAGGCAGTTGTGGTCACACTTAGCCCTCTATAGTCACCTAAGGTCACATCTACTGATGTATGGTCAACTGTTGTCACAACCTGTTACCATAGTTGACCATAGATAGGCAGATGTCACCATTGTTCACCCGAGATAGACAAATGTCACCAAAGTTGGCCACAGAAGAGCAAATCTGACCATTGTTGGGTCCTTTAATGTCCATGGATGAGTTCATGGACATTGTGTTGGTCCTCAAATCAACATTACTCTAGATAGGTAAATATGGATTTCCTCTTACATAATCATGGCTTTCACCATCTCCTACACCAAGAGAAAATACTGAATATATAATGTGTTTTATCAGCTGAGGATATGTCAGAGTCTAAAATTCCCAACGCAGCTCCAGATGTTTCCTGGTGGCAACCATGGATCATCATATGATGACATGGAGATGCCAGCTGTCCCTGAGGTCCTTACAGGAGAAAAATATTGGTCTTAGTTTTCATCTCCTGGTAACAGAAGCGTCTGCCAGTGTCAGTCATCCAACACCCCCTCCAATGTAGAAAAAGGGTTCATGTTAAAGGGATCTTCTGTTCTGGTGAGGTTTCAACGCTACAGAAGCTCCTTCAACTCTACCATTATTGAGTTAATTCTAAGGATTCTTCTTCGTGTAGGACTGAACAGAATAAGGCTCCTCGGAAGGCGAACAGAGGAAATTGATGGATTATTGAGCAATGCAAATGTTTTTTGTGAATCAGATTGATCTCAACGTTCCTTGTAGAACGGAGCTCTGCATGGTACAACCCAGTAGGAACGCTTTGAATTTATCCAAAAATGAGATGTTGGGTGGGCTTTTCTTATTTAACATGGAGACTGAGGAGGGAGGATGTAGTTAGAGGTTAAGAAAGAGGCTGGTGTCTTGTCCTCAATTTCATATATTCGCAATCTCAAACTTGGGAAAGATCTTATGGTTCATGGGACACTACAACTTGAGTTGTCCAAACTTGGATTCTTTCTTACCAAAAAATTGTCTTCTGGCTGTGTCTGGTGTTTTAGTTCATCTTTGTAGAAGAAGATTGCATTGTGTAGATCCGATTATACATTTGGTACTGCTTCAGAGGATGTTGGTTCATCCTTGGGTGACTTGAATGAGAACTTTGGATGAGCAAATATGTAATGGGGTCGGAACGTGTTATGGCCAAAAATGAAGAAGTATTTTGGTTTCTTAACATCATGGTGATATTTTTCTATGATCAGGGAGACTACCATAATTAAACAGGTTTTGGAAAACCTCATAGAACATTTTTTAATTAAAAAAAAAAAAAGATGTCTATCTTACTTTACGAATCTTATACAACTCTCACTTTGGTGGTCCTTGTCCCCCATCTGTCTTGGAGCATAGTCAACAATGAGAATGTCCCAACATATACAAATCTCTGACTTTTGATGGACTTTTTAATACCACTGAGGTTACTATTATGGATATACAGGCAGTCCCCGAGTTACGTACAAGATAGGGTCCGGAGTTTTGTTCTTAAGTTGAATTTGTATGTAAGTCGAAACTGTATATTTTATAATGGTAACAACTGGAGTTTAAACATTTTTTGCTGTAATGGGACCAAACATTATCAATAAAGTTTCATTACAGACACCTTACAGCTGATTATTGGAATCTGGGACTATAGTAAAGCATTCAGAAAGCTTCACCAGAGGTCAGAGGGGTCTGTCTGTAACTATGGGTTGTCTGGATATTGACTGAAGTTGTCAGATGTTCAAGTTTGGAGATTATTGTTGGAGAGGCCAGTATATCATAGAGAGACCAGAGAGGACACACCAAGAAGTGTCAGAATATGAGATGAAAGGGCCGGTTGAGGATTATTGCTTACTTTAGTGGTCTTTCAAAAATTTTTAGTTGGATAGAAATTTGGATCGAATCAAATCTTTTCCAATTTTGGGTCTTTCATCCTTTAAGAGGAACTTCAATATTTGATCCAATATTTGATATTTGAATTTTTTTGTCTACTGCTTTAAAACCTGGTATAGTTCTTCTGATCCTATTGAAGAATTGAGTGTACCTTATATACAGTACTAGGTTTTATAAAACAATGAAGCCTCCGGTTCTTTAATGTGTACAAACCAATAAACTCAGATGTGGCGGCCATATTTCTAAGAGATTATTAATGAAGAAACTTAACCAAGATTGTACTATGTTCAGTTTTGGGTATTACATGAATATACCAAGTGCTTGAGTCTATAAAATGTCTTCTTCTACTTACACATTGCTGATCTAGCTAGTTTATATAGAAGTTCTCATACCTTTGGTGCTTGTATTGAGTCTTCTTGATGGGGTAGGGACTCAGGTCACGTTGTCTTCTTCATTCACTTGATGGCGACATGGTGTGACATCACCCTAGTCCCTAAGGGCAACACGAATCCATGAGAATCCTAACATCCTAGATTCATTTTGGTTTTATTATCAAGCATGCAACGTCTGAATTACAATTTCAATTCTTGTTTTTCTTCCCGGAGTTGTCAGCCGTGTTGGATTTTTTTTTTTCTTCCTTTTTTTTCTGCTTTGTTGCCTTCAGGCCTTTTGGGAAGTGTTCTCAAATGTATGCTTGGCTTGTGGATTAATAGGGTGACTGGAGTGATCATTGTTACTAACCCTTTGATGCTACAGTAAATAGATGATGATCTCTGTAGCTGTATAAATGGAAGATGTGGAAGGTTTAATGAGATATTAAGCTGAAGAAGAATCAGACTGGTCAATCTTTAGAGATGTATCTTATTGCTTAAAGATGTTTACTAGGAAGAACATTGGGGCACATTCACTCACCTGTCCGTTTACGCCGCCGATCCGGAATGTCCGACGGGGATTTGAAGTTGCCATGATTCACTAAGATCGTGCGTCCAATTTCCTGCATGTGTCGCTTCCCTCGCTGAGGGGATGATCTTGCGACACAATGGGGGTCATTTACTAAGGGCCCGATTTGCGGTTTCCCGGCGTGTTACCCGAATATTTCCGATTTGCGCCGATTTCCCCTGAATTGCCCCGGGATTTGGCGCACACGATTGGATTGTGGCGCATCGGCGCCGGCATGCACGCAACAGAATTCGGGGGGCATGGCCGAACGGAAACCCGACGGATTCGTAAAAACCGCCGCATTTTTTAAAAAAAATCTGTCGCGGAGCTTGCACTTACCTTCACTCAGCCCGGCTCGGTGAACTCCATCGTGTTCCGCAGCAGCGCCACCTGGTGGTTGGCGGAGGAACTACCTTAATGAATCCCGGCCGGACCCGAATCCAGCGCAGAGAACGCGCCGCTGGATCGTGAATGGACCGGGTAAGTAAATCTGCCCCAATTTGTTTTTCAAATCCCGTGGTTTTTCAGAATCCGTCGGGTTGTCTGACGGCCATGCCCCCGATTTCCGAACCCGTGCGCCAAAAACCCGGGGCAATTCGGTGCAAAACGGAAATATTCGGGAAAACCCGATGGAATCACGGCCCATGAACCATTAGTAAATGTGCCCCAACTGTCCAAGGCAAAGGAATGTGACGCAGTAAAGCTTCTTTGTTTCAAAAACCTATAAAAACTCTCAATCCGATAGGGGGTACCAAAAACCCAGAGCAATTTAAGGCAAATCGGAAAAAAACGCGAAACCCGACGGAAATGCGTTGGACGGACCCTTAGTAAATGTGCCCCATTGAGTTTCTCTTCACCAGATATACCAGTTTCCACCAGATGACTAACTTTTGGTAGTTCCCCTTCCTTTAGACTTGCTTACATCTAGAAGTGTCTCAAATGAGATAGAAACCTAAATCGGAGCTTTATGACCAGGTACCTTTAATATCTAACTATCTAATCTCCCTAAATTTGTATTTTTCAGTCCAATTCTAAATATTTGGTTGAAAGTTCGCGTTTTTTCCATGAAAAGATATGTCTTGTAGGATGGTATCCAACCTTTTTCAGGGATACTGTCACTAGATTTTACCCCATTAAACTACTAAGATCCTCTTATAAGACATTTCTAGAATTCAGTCTTTTATGTGAAATCTCACTCATTTACCTGTAAAGATCTGTTCCAAAGTCATGTGAAAATGACCTGAGAAGAGTCATGTTAGCCTGAGATAAGTCAAGTTTAGAGGCTTCAGGGGGAGCACACTTCAGACACCTATGTATTTTTTTCTATAGTATTCAACTGGTGGTACAGGCAGTTATAGACATAGTTGGAAATGTGAGCTGCAGATAAAGATCCAGTTCCGGCCTATTTCTTTAACTGCCGGTATCTCTGGTTGTTTAGCTCAGAGCACCACTCGTCTAATGCAATAAGATCGGATTCTTATCGTACATGAGGGCATTGAGAGTTTAATGAGGCAAAATCATAAGGGTAATCCTTCTTGTTGTACAGAATTTCAGTAGTACTGTGTTAGTAGACTAAAGACCAGGAGCAGTGCCATCGCCCGTGATTGTAGACCTTGTAGGGGTGGTATATGGTTTCCCAGAGTAGTCTGGCTCAGTTGTCCATAAAGGGGGAAAAGCTGAGAACCTTGGCTGGGCCTCAAGTTATAGATCCTGGAACTGATGGAAGGAGTAGAATGATGGCTTCCTGAAGTTGTCTCACGGAGCTCTCATAGACCTGGCAAAGCTAGGGTCCATGATCTGACCAAAATCTCCCAATATTGAAGTTTCAGCTGGATGAAAAATTTGAAGCCAACCTCCTACCATTCCAAGGTACCAAACTACAAGCAATTATAACAATCCACGATTCTTCTACCCAAATATCTGAAACTACGACCTGGCCAGAGGTCCAATAGATGGTTTTGGGCAACAACTCCATGAATTCAGCCCAATAATTGTCTGAAGCAGCTGACCACACTCAACATTACAAGGTCTAATCTAGGACCTTGGTCTCCTTTTCAACTTAGAGATTGAACCTTTCCCATTATATCTTTGGGGGGTGGGGGTCCAAAAAGTGGCCAATTTACCAGACTCAGAAACCAATTTGGTTCATGTGATTATGTGTTTATCTCTACTGGTGATCACAAGCGCACACACATGCATTCAGAACGGAGATTGGGATATAGGCCAATGGTATGTGAGCCATCCCTCGAGGGACAAAAGGATTGGCATGTGAAATTTAGCATATCTGAACCCCCAGACACTATGATACATATAAGAGGACAGTCAACTCTGCAAAACTCAAGGAGTTTGGGCATTGAAATCTAACATGTATGGTGACTTCAGGACATGCATCTAGCCAATGTTTTGTAAAAATGCATGCCTTGGCCTCCAGAGATGTACTTTATGGAGTCATGTTCTGGATGTGTGTGCATCACTGCAACCTTTTAGCACTTTTATAGTTCTGAAGGACTATTCCCATTGCATATTTCTTCCACAGCTTTCTTAAAGGGATCGTGTTGTATAAACCAGCTGTCAAGATAAGGAGATCTTTAATATTTTGTACAAATAATCTCCTCCAACAAATGCATGTTTATAGCTGCGTGACCTACGGCAATGTGAATAGGGCTTGTTCTAGGATTTAAAGTACAACCAAGCCATAGATCATAGTAGTTGGTTGCTAATGGTGGACAGTCCCAGTTGAATTTTAACTCATGCCCTTCTATTGTATCCACCAAGTTAAACACTAGGTAAGCTATGGCCTAACCATCTACTGCACCAAAATATGGCCGATTAAGCCAAGTCATGTTATATACCATAGCTTTGATGGTAAATCTAAATCGGTCTGGATTTAAGTTTCTTTGTAAATTATAGTAGGTTGAATGAATTGTAGGTGTCGTCATCTTTTATTGATCACCTTTTCACATTTCTAGGGTTTAAGAAATACCACTACCGTCATAGGGAACCATTTAAAATGACTTGAGGTAGACCTGCTTCTGGTACTAGTGACCTCTTCTCTACCTTACTCCTATTGAACCATTACTTGGGTCAATTTCCTACAAAATTGTTGTAGGGTCAGGTTCTTGCTACTGGTTTGGGAGCAAACCAGGAGCACTCCTTCTCTCTTCTAGACCTACAATTGAGCGGTAGCACATATTTTGGAACATCAAGCCATAAAGCCACAATATGAACAGCCTAGTGGTTGGGAATTATGGAAGTGTCCAAGGACTTGTAGACCACCGTGCACTCCAATGAAATGATATGGCTCAGAGGTGGACCTCTACCTAACAATGTTGCTTTGAAGGTATAGCTCTCCACTAAAAGTTCTACATACAATAAGGGGAGTCTATTAAGACCGCCATTTTGAACACCAGCCCTGCCACCGGTGCTCTGGCCTCTTTGTAGATCTGTATGCAGTAAGACTAGTTTAGACCAGGTCTGACCTGACGTAGATTTCAGCTATAGTCTTCATAGTGGTGTAGACTACTGTAAATACTACCTGCCGTCCTACTCCCCACCTCATCCCACCCAAAGTGGCATGTGGGGCGGAATTATGAGAAGACTATTGGGAATGGGGTTTTTAAACTTGCCTTGACGTACCATACAATTGGTGGACAAGTCATAGTAAATTCCCCCCAATATGTCAAGTATTGCTCTAAAAGTGTCACCCCCTAAAGAAATCTCTTCGTCTTAAATTTATTATGTTTCCAAGGTACATTTTGAGAGCAACACAATGAAGTGTTACTTAACAGACTCACAGACAGCCGCTTCCATAAGGATGAAGCAGTGAGGACATTAAGAAATAATCTGAGCACTTAATGTGGGCGGTTTCTTTCTATATAAATTATTAGTGTTGATGAAACCAAATCTGAAGAGTGATCCAGATGGCAAGTCGGAAGACAAATAACATGCCAAGTGATTCCTAGCTGTCAATCTTATTTTTTTTCCTCTACAGAAATGTAATTGGTATTTTCTATCTGGGTTATATCGATGCTACCAGCAGTTTTTTAAAGGGATTGTTTAGAAATTTTCAATGCAGGTTTTTAAATGTCTAATCAGGAGAAGGTGGACAATCGACCCTTCTACTGATCGGCATTTGGACCTGTCTTAAACAGAGAACTTGGATCTGGAAGATGTTGGCTCTGTGCTCTTAGAAGTTAACAGAAGTTTGTATATGGGAGCCGCAGCTTCAGTTTTGGCTTCCGACCTCAAAACAACCTCTTACGGTTCTTTGCATTAGATAAGACTTTGACAGTGAAATCTACTGTGGGGCCATCAGTGATCATTTCTGGACCACCCCTTGAAGGAAGGCATCTGGTAAACTAACGATGTCTGTTGGTGGATTGAATTATTATTTCACCATATGCATCGTATTTAATATTGATGGTCATACACGACGAAGGGCAGACTAAGGGTACATTCACACGGCGGTATGCTTACCGGGCATACCGCCGTGTGCTGGAGAGGAGGAGGAGGCGGCCCCTCCTCCCTCCATAGAGAATAGCGGCGCACGGCCACACACACGCCGAAAGATAGAGCATGCTCTATCTTTTTGCGGTGTGCGGGCCCGATCGGTGCCACACATGCGGCACCGCATCTGCGCCGCGCCGCTATTGACTTCTATGGGGACGTATATTGGACAAATTTTCAACATGGCTGACTTTATTCTAGAGGTTAAAGAATTTAATATTGATTGGCTATAATGAACACTCATTATAATATTCAAATGAAATTGTACATTTTGATAAACTTTATACTAATGTGTATGGCTATGTTTACCAATGACTGGAGTTTTGACAGAACAGAGGGATGAGCACTGGTCTTCCTTCTCCCACTTCTCTACATGTCAAGGCTGTACTTATGCATAATTATCCACCGAAGGGTCCTTGGGAGTTTTAGAAAGAGGTATCCTATCCTTCTTGGTCCCATTTGGTTTAGGAGATAAGACCCTGAGGAGGATTTCTTTCTCCATAGGAGCCAATTGGGAGTCAAAAATAAACCCAAGGTTCATGGAAAGGGCATAAATTTAGAAATGAACCCCAGCTCTTCTGTTCTGAAGGTTGAGGCCTGGGCCCAGTTGGATCATTGTGTTGACTTCAGTGATGTCCACAATTGCAGTGGTTTACAGCACCAGTAGGCCAGTCTTTAGGAAAAGCCTAGTATACCTCAAGAATCAGTAGAAGAGTCAATAAGACACAACTTTTTGGGCCTTGAAGCAGACACTTTCACCTTGTCCCCTATCTATAGTATAACTTACAGCTTATAACACTGAGATCTTTCAATGTGGTAAAGGGTCCCATTGGCTTCTTCAACTGGTTCTCCATAGTCTTCCATTACTACCAGACCCAATGCCATACATGACAAATGTGCTTGGGATTTCAGCTCAGTCTGATTTAGTGTAGCTAGGGGTGGATTAAGACTGCCATGGGCCCTGGGCTAAAAGTCTGGAATCACTTCCTATATCTGGTACTTGAATTAAGCTTCTTAGGAAATGGCGGATGTGTCCCTTCTGTCGGCTTTCAATCAGAGGTTTTTGGAACTCTGCAGGACCTTCAAAGTTCCTGATGAGTTTCTTGTGTATATGTGTGTTGAGAGCAGGAACAGATGTACTAGGATTTCATGGGTGAAGGTCCTTCTCATTATAAAATTTGGTGTGTGGATTGGGTGGCCATAGAGCCCCTCGAAGGCCTTGGCTGTGGGCCATCACTCAACTGCCTATATTATAATCCACTACTGACTGTAACACAGGCCTAATGACAATGGGGGTCATTTACTAAGGGCCCGATTCGCGTTTTCCTGACGTGTTACCCGAATATTTCCGATTTGCGCTGATTTCCCCTGAATTGCTCCGCGATTTTGGCGCTCGCGATGGGATTGTGGTGCATCGGCGCTGGCATGCACGCAACGGAAATCGGGGGGGCGTGGCTGAACGAACCCCGACGGATTCGGAAAAACCGCCGCATTTAAAACCAAAAATCTGTCGTGGAGCTTGCACTTACCTTCACTCAGCCCGAGCCGGTGAACTCCAGCGCATTCCGATGCTTTTCAGCGCAGCAGCACCACCTGGTGGACGGCGGAGGAACTACCTTAATAAATCCCGTCCGGACCCGAATCCAGGACAGAGAACGCGCCGCTGGATCGCGAATGGACCGGGTAAGTAAATCTGCCCCAAAATATATACATAGGGGGACATGTATCATTATTTCTGCTACTCAAATTGTCTCTTTTTTTGTGGTTTTTGTGACTTTTTTCTCTGTCGTTTTTCAAGTACGCCTTGTAAACCTTGTGCAGTGTGCCTGCCTTATATGTAATTGTTTCCAGGATGTTTCGTGAGACTTTTCACGTATGTATCACTTTTTTGGATTATTTTTGCGACTTTTTAGGCGCAAATCTGCACCTGGTCCAGGGCAGGTGCAAAGGAAGGATTTTTTCCATGGACTTTATTTTAACATGTAAATTGGAATTATTTCACATGCCTTAAATGTTTAAAATTATGCACTGTAGCCTGTTTTTTTAAAATTCAGAAATTTTTGCATTTACATTTTTTTACACTTTAGCTCTTTGGTAGGTAGCAAGGAGGTTACAGTGTTTTGGGTTAAAAGAAACCAATAAAATAAGCTGTATAATACCCTATGTGTAGCAGACCTTTCATTCAAATGCTTAACACCCTCTGCTTTACTTTCTATCCTTCATCTGGTGCCTTGATTTTATATATTATTGTACAAATTGAAATATATGGGCTAGAACATCTGTGGACCTCTCTAGGGGAATGATGTGACCTTTATCCACTCTAAAAGTCCCGTCCAATACATTTGATGGGTCCACGGGGAGGGGAGCAGCCACAGCCCTGGCCTGTAAAATTAATGGGCTTATGCTTGCACATTATTGCCTACTAAATGGAGCCCATTCATTTGCAATGATTGTTCGGGTTTACAGCTCAGAATGATGAGAGTCCGTCCATAAAGGGGAAAAGTACCTCCTAATAAATGTCCTCAGATCTTACTCCGTAGCTGTTTTTAGCATTACTTGATCGAATAATAGCTATCATCTGTGACTACGACTTAGGTACAGTATCTACGGGGAGTTTGAGGTAGTCTGAGAGTCATTGGTTCATCTTTGGTTCATTCTACGGCTTTCTCCTTCATCCCTTAAGTTTGGTGTCCTCGAATTGGCTGCTTGGTATAGGATTCTTAGATTTGGTCAAAGAGTTACGAGCATGAGGATGTTATCGGATGCTTCTTCTAATCTCTTTTGCTTCCATCATAAGTTACTTTGATGGATGTCCCTTACTTAACACAGTAGATGGTCAATGCTCCATTGACAGTAGAAGTAAGTACAAAGAACTGTCTGTGTTGAATATAGTTCTGATATTGAAGTTAAAAATCTGTTAGACCCAGAAACTGAACTCATCCTAAACCAAAAACAATCCCATCCTAAGAAAAGCTCTTGATGGAATAATAGTTTGTAACATATGTATCAGATCAGCAGTACATGTACATTGACCTCACTTTTGAAGGCACCAAACAAGGATCTTCACATTCAGATCTTTGGGTGTTGCAGCCAGGAGTTGACTAAGAGTTTTATGGGTCCCCAAGGTCATTAGGGAAATGACCCCTGGTCAAGTGCTGAAGCCATGATACACTTGAGTTTGATAACAAAGGATTACTTATTGCTTCTTTGTTGGCAATGTACTTTGAGTTTATGTTGTCAATATAACCTCCTTTTTGTAGTTATTACGGACCTGGACAATCTAAAAAAGAAGTGAATACATATTAGTGTATAAATAATACAAGCAGTAACAAGCAAGGATAGTTACTGGGCTTATAGTAGCCTCCCTAATGTGTAGTGTCTGGAACATTGATGATATAGGTCAGTGAAGGGGTTAATGTATGTGCATTAGAATAGCAAATCGGTACTGCATGCATCACAGAGGGTCCAGGGTAGAGAAGGGTTTCAACTGGTCTGAGCCAGGGAAAGATTTGACATCATAACCTTGGTGATCTAAAGAGGTTAATGTCAAAATCCCTGTTGATCTGGGATAAAAACAATGTTGTGGCAAGTTTTTTTTGGTATAAAGCATAAAAACATAACATTTTTCTATTCCAGATGAACAGGGATTTTGACATCAACATCTTCAGGGTTATATGGTGTGTACTGATAATTTTTAGAACAGGGAAGGGATAGGGAGAACTGTGCAGCTGTGCAGCTACACATTTCTCTCTATGATCAGGCTGATCATGACATGAATGGACTGCCTGATCTCTAGGGGACGGGGACATATTGTCACATGAGTTTTCCTAGCTGCATGATCCCAGTTTTCTTAATCCTAGGAATACCAAGATTGATAAGAGAGGTAGTCAAGAATGACTGTAGCAGTAACTTTCCACTCAAGTGAAAGTCAAGTGAATGGGAGGTTGGAAAACGTCCGCCATGTGCACTGCTGCCCAAAAATTACTTTTTTTAACACTATAGCCACACAATGTCCCTGCCATTTTTCTGTAATTAAAGGGATTCTATGATGTTACCAATTTTTTTTTACGTTTAAAGGGGATGTGCTGGATATTAGGTCCAATCTAAGTAGAATTTGCTAGGCAGAGCTAAGCTGATATTTTTTTTTGTTCCAGAAAATGTTGTATACCTTATTCCATTCTATTTCTTATTATCCTATGTTTAGGCATCTAGTGGAAGGCCCTGCTAACTGACTGACACATTTTCCTGCATAAGGGTATATGCAAAAATAGCCCCCAGATTGAAGGGATTGATTTAATAAATCTCACATAGGTTTGTGCTCTGTGGAGCTTGGGGACCCATCATTATGTGTCTGAGTCCTCCAGACAGTCTTCTGGTACTTGGGTTGGCATTATGTGCTTGAGCCCTCCAAAGGGTCTTCTGGTACTTGGGTTGTCATTATGTGTCTGAGCCCTCCAAAGGGTCTTCTGGTACTTGGGTTGCCATTATGTGTCTGAGGCCCTCCAGAGGGCTCTTCTGGTACTTGGGTTGGCAAGATTTAAGATGGTTTGCTCTTTTAATGTGTCGACACAAAACTAAAAATCTGATCAACATTTATTATCAAAGTACAGTAATTTCATAGTTTTTTTATTTTAAAAAACATCCAAATACTTTACAACCCATTCCACAATCAACTAGTGAAACTTCCAGTAGGCACCGTTCACACTTAATGATGACTCCTATCCAGAATCCCAAAGAATTCTGTGCAATTTTATTGACTTATCCCAATGGGTCCAAGAGGTTTTTGTCAGGGTTCCAGTAAATTTGACCACAAGAATAGTGATGCCGAATTTTCCAGTCCGGAAGTTGAGTTCGCAAGTCGGTAAATTATAACTGGCTAATCCATAGTTTGTTGGCATAATGACTTTGTCCGTATCCCAATATGTCTGCCATCTGCTGTGACCATGTGGGCATGCAGGAAGCTTGCAGAAGAATCTTACAATCCTCTCAGTTTTCTAAAAAAAAACTGTGATAATGATGAATTGGAGAGTTTAAAAGCCTTTGAGACGCTTTCCAAAATTGTGATACCCCCCAACCTTTCATTGTCTGGAATACTCTCAGATGAAATGGGTCCGGTCAGGGCTTGGCAGGACGCCTTTGTATCATCCATTGATTTTTGTCTTCAATTTGTGATCTATTTTCCCAAAGGACGAACTCTTGTAAAGAAAAACAACAATAGCTGTAGGTCGGCACAGGGGTCTACATATAAAACAATGACGACATGTTGTCTTTCTCATTGTTATTCCTCATTGTCTTGTCTAAGACCTAGAAATGAAAGGGAATTGAACCCTTTTGAGAACACGCTTCTTAGATGTGCACAAATCTTCATGAAATATAGTAAGGCTTTGACTGCTAGCCCCAAAATACATTAAATTAAACCTGATTTTTTTAGAGCCTCGTTTCTCCAGTAATCTGACCTTGAGTGACATCCTCAGTATTGACCAATGAGGACAACTGTGAAGAAGAACCATAAAAAGACATGGGGCTGAGATAGCAAGTGGTCAGTTGAGCCGTCTATAGCTTGGTGTCACTCATAAGACTTGTATGTGGAATTTATCCAAATCCAAAGGCTGTAGAGGGTCTACAAATTGACTGTTTCTCATGCACACAATACAGTACTACAAAAAAACATTATAGTTATACCCTCGTATAGATATCTATAGATTTCACAGAGCAATTTCAAATGACACCTCTGATGACCAGATGCTATTGACCCTGATTCACCAGTGACCTGGTTAATATAATGAGGGAGATCATAAATGGAAGATCATAGCTCCAGTGCCCCCCCCCCATCAATCCAATTACCGGCAGTGTCATAAAGGGATATCTGAGTACTGTAGGATGTTAGAGGCCCTTTAATTGGGCTTTCCCACTGTGATAAGTGACATGTGTGTCTAATTACTTTTTTATAGCTAGGCCTATACCATGACAAGTGGACATCTAGTTCCTCTGGAGGAAGCAAGGTTTCTATATGGTCATACAGCATACAGTTGGTACAGAGAGTTTTAAGACGCCCTTAAATTTCACTTTTTGTTTCATTGCAGCCAATTGCACTCTGCCCCCATGTTGACAGAAAAAAACAGAAATCTAGACAATTTTGCTAATTTATTAAACAAGAAAAATGGCACGTATTCAGCCCCTTTGCTCAGTGTTGAGTAGAAGCCGCTTTGGAGCGAATACAGCCATGGGTCTTCTTGGAAATGATGAAACAAGCTTCTCACACCTGGATTTGGGGATCCTATGCCTCTTCCTTGTAGACCTTCTCCAGTTCCCTCAAGTTGGATGGTGAACGTTGGTGGAAGCCATTTTCAGGTCCTCCAGTGATGCTCAATTGGGTTTAGGTCAGGGCTCTGGCTGGGCCAGTCAGGAATGGTCACAGAGATGTTCTGAAGTTGTTCTGTGTTATCAGCTGTGAGCTCCGGGTCATTGTCTTGTTGGAAGGTGAAGCTTTGGTCCAGTCTGAGGTCCAGACAACTCTGGAAGAGGTTATCATCCAGGATATCTCTGTATTTGGCAGAATTCATTTTTCCTTCAATGACAACCAGTGGTCCTGTCCCTGCCCCCAAAGCCTGATGCTGCCCCCACCATGTGTCACTGTTGGGATTGTATTTAGCCCTGACTAGTGGAGGCTGCAGTTGATTTTGTGAAATTTCTCCCATCTCCCTACTGCATCTCTAGAGCTCAGCTGTGGTGATCTTGATATTCTTCTTTACCTCTCCCACCAAGACTCCACAATTGGTTAGTTTTGGTGGACAGCCAGGTCAAAGAAGAGTTGTGGTCATCTCAAACTTCTTTTATTTAAGGATTATGGAGGTCACTGTGCTCTTAGAACCCTGGAGTGCTGCAAAAATTATTTTGTAACCTTGGCCAGATCTGTGCCTTGCCCCAATTCTGTCTCTGATCTGCTGGGGCAGTTCCTTAGACTTCATGATTCTCATGTGCTCTGACATGCACTTTGAGCTATGAGGTCTTATATAGACAGATGTGTTCCTCCGCTAGTCCAATCATCTCAAGGAGGAACAGAAGGAAATGGACAGCATGTGAGTTAAATATAAGTGTCACAGCAAATATTTGAATACTTATGACCATGGGATATTTCAGTTTTTCTTGTTTAATAAAAATATCTTTTTTCTGTCATTTTGGGGTGCAGAGTGTACATTACTAAAGAACTTTTTTGATCTTACCAATTTGCTGCAAACAAAGAGTGAAAAATGTAAAGGGATCTGAATACTTTTCGTACCCAGTGTACACAGGCATTCCTCACTGTATAATTCCCACTTGATTGACTAATTGGAATGCACGTGCCTTTGTTTTGGCTTGGATTTTTTGTGGCGCCTGTATACTTATTGTGGCGCCTGTGTACTTTTGCAATTTTTTTTTGCACCCAAGAAAACTTTTCTTCAGGATCCCCCATTGTCTAGTTTTCAGCACGCCTCTCTAAATTATCGCCTGATTCCAGACGCTAAAGCAAAACGTTGCAAAAAAAGCTAATCCATATCTGCTGTTATCAGGCACAGGAAAACTGTTCGCAACTTTTTTGTACTTTTGTTCAAAAAGTCGTGAAAAACGTTAAAGAGGTTGACCAGTTTCCCCAATGCTTTTGTAATGTGTATGGGATAATTGGCAATTTACCAATATACACCTATTAATAGTTCGGCTTTCTTGATATGTAAAGTGAAGTCTCCGGTTTTTTACCTTATCAGCCAGAGATTCCTAACCATAAAATGGCTGCAGATGGAGGGTCATATGATTTTTATCGGTCCATGAACAATCGCCAGTTAGAGCAATCCCCTGAGCACAGACGTACCGTTCATACAGCGCTCTTTCCTGCACTGAAACCCAACGTTCTACTTCTTTTGGCGACGTTTTGTTTGAGAAAGTCTGCAGTATATTTGCCGAAACGTCACAAAAAATTTCTTGGCCGCACAAACAAAATAAAACAACTTTTTCTCACCTATATTTGTTCTTATTATACATAGGGTAGGAACCCTTCTAGAGCACCTACATATGGGATTATTATTCTAAATAAAGCCACCCTGTGAATTTGCAATCCTCTCAAAGTCTGGTGGGAAGAGGCCTAGCTATGGTGCCTTATTGCTCCTCCATCCTTCTCCATAGCATTTTATGTAATCTGACAGCTCAGTGAAATTCTGTCCTAACAAAACAAAAGTAAAAGAAATCTACCATCAAAATCCCTCATGATAAACCAGGGACACTTACTCATAGATCCAGGCAGCGTGACTGTGGTAATCTTCTTATATTTGTCATCCATGGCCTCCTTCCTTCTAAAATCAATGTTTAAAATTACTCTAATAAGCCCGAGGGACTACCCTAGCCCCTCTGTGATCAGCTTTACAGGCATTCACACTGTCTCTCCTGCACCCTCAGCACTGAGAATAGAGCACGAAGTGCTCATTACGCAAGTGTGCTGGGGAAGCAGGGTGGGAGGTGCGACAGTATAACAGCCTGTAAAGCCAGGTCACAGAGGAGCTCGGGTAATTATAGAGACTCATTAGCATAATTTTAAAACGTTGATTTTGGAAGGAAGGAGGTCCTGGATAGGACAAGTATAGGACAATTTCCACAGTCACGATGCCTGGATTAATGAATAAGAGTCTCTGGTTTACCATGATGGATTTTGATGGTAGATTTCTTTTAAAGAGAACCTGTCATCAGGAGCCCCTTTTCTGGCTCCCTCATGTCCCCATAAAGAATAGTGTGCACATTGTGAAAGTAAAAGTTTAGTAAAACTGTCTTTTTCCAAAAAAAAAAAAAAAAAGTTAGAAGAAAGTTTACATTTCTGTATGCAGAGCTGTGTCCCTAGTCCCATGGGAGTCGCCAGTGAGGAGCAGGGCAGACATGTATGACGTCCTGAGGGCGGAAACGAAGGTGGGAGATATGAGGGACATGGGAGGTTTTTTTTATTTAAAATTGATGCACGACAAAGAGGTTTCCCCAAGGGTAAGGAGGGAGGAACGCTCCTCACTGGCCACTCCCATGGGACTAGAGACACAGCTCTACATTAACTTGGCCACTCCCATGGGACTAGAGACACAGCTCTACATTAACTTGGCCACTCCCATGGGACTAGAGACACAGCTCTACACTAACTTATCTTTTTTTCAGAAAAAGCCCAATTTACTTTAAAAACACTTGGGCAATGTGTACATTATTCTCTATGGGGGCATGGGAGAGCCAGAAAAAGGGCTCCTCATGAAAGGTTCGCTTTAAGTTGCAATACAGTTCTATGAGTCTCCATGGTAACAGACTACAACAACATCAGTGTAGTCTGATCCAACAGGAATACCCTCTTTTATCTGACCCTTGCTTGCATTCTGTTAGATTTGAGAATGAAAGGCAGATTGGAAGGAACTGCAGAAACACATATATACTCGAGTATAAGCCTAGTTTTTCAGCACAAAAATAATGTGCTGAAAACCCAAACACGGCTTATACTTGAGTAAAAATATATAGGTTTTACCAGGTTTTTGTGGTAAAATTAGGGGCCTCGGCTTATACTCGAGTATATACAGTAAATATAAATTATACTACTGTATCAATCTTAACTCTTCTTCTTTCTATACAGGGGGCCTCTTCCCAAACCAACAATCCCAGGAACATGCCGCCTTTCGCTTTGCGTTATCTCAGCTGGTGGAACCCCCAAAGCTGTTGCCCCAAATTGATATTGTGAACATCAGCGACAGTTTCGAGATGACCTACACCTGTAAGTACAGCGAGAAATCCATCCTAAACTGATTTGCATCTTCTAATGTTCAGTGCAATTTATTCGGCAGCCGTGTATTAGCAGGTTCTTTGGAGGGGAGTAGAAGAGGTGCAAATTCTTTTAGCTGTTTTCTGTAGCAGAACGCAAGACGCTTATCTTAATTAAAAAGTATTTACTAAAAGTCTCTTGGCTGAAAAGATAATGGAAAAGCAGCAGAAAAAAAAATGTTCTGTGTTTATCCACAGGAAAAGGCTAATTAATGTTAAAGGTAGAGGAAGCGCCATCGAGGAGGTTCATGTTTTTTTAATTTAGAGTTGTTGTGATTTCCAGATTCATTTCCAATCTGATATTATTCTTATTGCCAATTATTCTATCCAGTTAGGTATCAAAATCACATATATTTAAAGGGAATTTTACAAGCAATTATTTTTATCGCTCCCAAGAATCTGGAATGAAAAGTAAGGACACTTTGCCAATAAATGAAATCCTCA
Source organism: Engystomops pustulosus (assembly GCA_019512145.1). NCBI lineage: Eukaryota > Metazoa > Chordata > Amphibia > Anura > Leptodactylidae > Engystomops > Engystomops pustulosus. Next base: position 209,383,225 of record CM033644.1, read on the forward strand.
TATTATTGATCCTTAAAGAAAATCTACCATTAAAATCCATCATGGTAAACCAGGGACATTACTCATAGATCCAGGAACCCTTCTTATATGTGTTATCCATGGGTCTCATGCCTTCTAAAATCAATTTTACAACTATGCTAATTAGTCTAAAGGGCTTCCGGGTGTTATCAGAGCCCTCCGTGATGTAGGTTCAAAGGCTGTTAGACTGTCTCACCTGCCCCCCCCTGCTTCTGGGATCATTAGAATAATTGTATAGTTGATTTTAGAAGGAAGCATGGATAACACATAAGAAGATCACCACAGTCAAGGTCCTAGGATTTATGAGTATGTATCCTTGGTTTATAATGTTTGATTTTGATGATAGTTCCTATATAGTTCTGTGAGTCTCCATGGTAACAGACTATGACAACATCTGTGTAGTCTGATCCAACAGGAATACTGTCCTTTATCTGACCCTGCTTCTCGCATACTTGTGTTTGAGAGGGTGGCAAGAAGAAGGGGAACTGTGGTAAAACGACAGAATCAGATTGTTTGCAGTCTGTTACCATGGATACAAATAGATCTGGATAAGAGAAGCAAACACAGATTATTGATAATTTTAAAGCTTATTTTCATTGTTGTCTAAGATATATTGGAATTATCTAAATGGAATACTAACTACATCCTCCAAACTGTAAAGTAATGGCCAGCAACAAACGTTAGCTGGGAGCTTTACAAATACATGGCCAACTATGACTACGGCATTACGCAAATAGCAAGGACCAGTGAACAGTCTCCAGGGACAGTCCCCAGGGACTGGCAATAGTAAATCATGTGAATCATGTGAATACCATACATTTGACTACTTACGGTTGTCGTTGTACTTCCATGGCCTGGGACTATAAAGATTTCAGAGTTTGGACTATCGTTTAGTCAACAAGAATGATTGGAGTGGGTTATTTGAGTCTTACGAAAGGTCTTCGGTGTGGATATATTTGAGTACTGTCGTACTCAAAGAAAGTAAAAATTCTGGATTGAGGACTATCAAGCTTTTTTGTTATTCTTGTATTTGGTTTTGGTGTGAAGACCAGATTAATGGTAGGGGGAAACATATGAACGAGTTAGTTAGATTTTGAGTTGTTTGGCCAAAGCTTATTCTGGTGATCCTTTAGAAATAGGTGTGTGGGCTAGGTTTGCATGTTTTTAGAGAAGTAAGGAGAAATAGATGCATGGGTCCACCATTTGAAATGATCATGCAACCAATTACTGTAGTTGGTCACCAATGTGGCCAGTGATTGTCTGAGCAGTCGCGTTTCAGGTTGACTGAGTAGAAGAAATACAGAGACCAACATAAACTCAGTGAATTGACTACCTGTTGCCCTTGTTCCAAGACTTCCACCAAGACAGAAGTGCGATGGCTTAGCTCTTAACTCCGGCCACTGATCTCCGGAGTGATCATTTTTTTCATATTGTCAGAGATTATGAAGTACAGAGACTGACCGTTGAGAACCCAAGAGAACCCTTCCATCCTAACTCAAGTCATGGCAGCTAACAACCTGGCGGAGAACCTCCTTTCATCTTTGACTAAAGCCCAAAGTTGAACTTTCCCACTAGAGCACCAGAAGTTCACACAGGTCTGGACACACAATTTTCCAAATGTCCTCCAGAAGACAAATCCATTTAGAGTTCAATCAATTGACACTAGTGGCTGTTTTTTTTACTAAACGGTTCAAAACAATGATGGAATATTAGATTTCATTGATGATACATCCTACATGCAGGCTGATTATAGATGGATGGTAGCTCTCACCATCATCACTTGTGGAAGGTCTATGTCAGTGGTGGCGAACCTATGGCATGGGTGCCAAAGGTGGCACTCTAAGCTCTCTCAGTGGGCACTCAGGCTGTTGCCCCAGCACAGAATTCACCAGACAGGACTTGAAGGATCCTCCTACAGGCCCAAGTAGCCCAAAAAATGAAGCATCTTGGTCTACCTGAGACTGCAGGAAGAGAAGTTGAGGACATGGTCAGATTATCATTGGAGCCATTGAAGCTCCTGCTCTTGGCCCCACAATTTTTCATGTTCAGGGAAGCTCCAATGGCAATCTGAATTTTCCCACCTTCTGTCAACAATATTGGTGTCCTCAGGACCCTTGAAGGCTGTGGTATAGCACGGAGCAAGAAGATTCTAATAATTTAATACTAGAAGTGCTGTGTTGGCACTTTGCAATAAATAAGTGGATCTGGTTTGCATTTTGGGCACTCGGTCTCTAAAAGGTTCCCCATCACTGGTAATGATCATTGATATATCTACATATACAGGGTCACAATGTCTACCTATCCCATGATGATCTTCTCATGAACTTGTGTAGGATTTCTGCTAGGTCTTAGTTCTTTTGATGCTGATTTAGTTACTTATGGTTGGAATGTTCAAAATTTGTTGGAGGAAATTGTGTTTTCATAATTCTTTGAAAATTCTTTGGACCGTGTAATAAGCAAGCAGTAATACAGTAATCCATATCTTGCTCCATATGATAACCTCCTTTCTCTCCGTACCCCAGTTTTAGTTTTATTTCTAGTTCTTTTTTCTCTTTTTTGGATTTATTTATAAACTAGAACATTACTTGTGTGCTTATGCCAAATGCCTGTGTAATCTCACAGCCTCTTTCACTGGATAATTACAGGGTGCTCTGGGCTCACGACAGGAGTCTTTTGATTGGCTCGAAAGGCCAGTAGGAGCTGCTAAAAATGTGTGCTATTTGTGGCCTATTCTCTCCCATAATAATATAGCATCCTACACACTTTATGTTTTTTTTTCTTGAACTCATGGCTCATTGTCTAAAGTTGGCTGAAAAACAGATTAACACTTGTTTAGGAAGCCTAGGCTTCTGATGTACAGGGAGGATGTACGGATGCAGGAGTATGCACAATTATATTAAACCTAAAATTCGAGGATACATTTTTTTAGTTTGATTTTAAGGGTATGTTCATGTGTTGGGTGGGGATTTGGGTGTTTGGCATCAAAAATTGATCAAGTTACAGTTTCTTCACTCGAATCCAGAATCCCAACTGTGATGGATTTAGTTTTGATGGCCTATCCTACTAACAAGCTTGACAACTCCTTTTGGGACCATACTGGGACCAAGAACTTTAATAGGTCAATCTTTGGCAAACCTCTCTTCCACTTTGAAGCAGTAGAGGAGACATCAGAACACTTTGCTTTATTTGAGTGGCCCCAAACCTGTTCCTTGGGCCATCACCCTTTGAAGGGAACCTGTCGGGGTGATATGGGACATTAACGGGGTCTTTTATCTTTAGGACATTTGTGCATTTGGTTATTCTGGGTTTTTGACTATATCTTAGAGGTTGATATATCAGGCAGCTGAGTCTGTGGAGTCTCAAACTCTTCTGCAACACTTTCTTAAGTTTTTCCGAAACATTATTTGCGACCTTTTAACAGCGATTTGCACCATTTTTATATGTCCACATCTGGATTCAAAGATATGTTGTGTGCCTAACTTTGCTAGGTGAGTGAAAAATACGCCAATTTTGGCACAAACATGCAAATACGCAAAAAAAAAATGCAAAAAAAAGAGAAAAAAGAGAAAAACCTAAGATAAATGATCCCCTAAACCAGTGGTGGTGAACCTATGGCACTAGTGCCAGAGGTGGCACTCAGAGCCCTCTCTATGGGCATCCCTGCCATCACCCCACCGCAGACTCCACCAGACAGGACTCAAGGCCTCTTGCAGTCCCAGGCAGCCCAGGACCCTAGAAAGAAGCTACAATGATAACCTAAGCTTTTTCTCCATCTTTCTACTGTATTGTTGTCCTCAGGTGCCTATACAATTTAAACATGTGACAGAGCAGGGAGTAATAAGTTACTGTTTATATTGTCGCATCGGCACTTTGCGAAAAATATATGGGCTTTGGATGTAGTTTGGGCACTCAGCGTCTAAAAGGTTTGCCATCACTGCCCTAAACCCTCTATTTAGTTTAGGGTCTCACATTGATCTGTCTGGCTCCCTTTGAGCATATTCTCTGCACCCGAAAACCAATGGGGAAGACCTAAACCAGGGAAGATTCTGATCTAATTCCAGGAAACCCCAGAATTCTGAAGACCCAAGTTTTGGAAACAATGCCCAACAGTTTGCCCTAGCAGTATGCCATTTCTTAAAGGCGTCGGCCTCTTTACCTCATGTTTTTTGTAATGTGTGTGTAAGTGTGGGGGGCAGTATATTAGGTAATTGACCAATATACATCTAGTAATAGTTTTGCTTTCTTGATTTGTGAAGTGAAGCCTCCTGTCTATTACCTCATCAGCGACAAACATTCCTGTCCATAAAATGGCGGCAGATGGAGGGTCATGTGATCTCTAACCATGAGCAATCGCCCTGCCAGGATCTTATGATAGTATTCATAAATATAAGTACACATTACAAAAAACATGAGGGAAAGTAGGCAACCCCTTTTACATTACTCTTCTATCATTTGTAGATCTATCTACAGTCTTTACTATTTCCCAAAACAGATGGCAACACTTCTAGGCGTCAGACCCCCTACTGGACCTATAAACTGTACATCCCACATTACACCTCAAAATCTCTACATACTCAGTATTACTATAGAACCTCACATTCAGTGTCCTATAGTTTCATCATCTCACCCCCGACCAGAGAAATGTTCTTTAGAAGGATTTTTATTTCCAAGATTCACCAGACCTTTAATAATCCCCATTAGTACAACAGCAGTGCAATGTAAGACGAAAAAAAAAGAAAAAAATCATCATTTTTCAATTATTCGTCTCCATCCTTAAATTCCCACAGAGATGTTGCTCTGATGCCTTCCATAGAAAAAGCTCATTACATTTAAAGGGTATTAAAAGACGAAAATAATGAGGTTAGATTACTTATTACTTTGCCGTGTTCAAATGAAACAAATGATCTAAGAAGAAGAAGGGGGTAGCGGAGAAGTCTGGGAAATAAGATTTGCATAGAGACAATCCAATCATGTCAGTGTAATAAGGGGAGATAGAGAGGCTTACACCAGGGGGGGGGGGGGGGGGTTATTGTACACTGGTCGAGATTTAAATAACCTCAAAAAAACAACTTATGAGTGTAGATGACTCTTTATAAAGCTTCCTACAATTCCTCCAGTAGTGATGGCCTCTGTCCTTGGACCCATCCACCACAATAGCATGGTATACGGTCTTAGAGAGCTACTCTACATAATGGGGCAGATTTACTTACCCGGTCCTTCGCGATCCAGCGCCGCGTTCTCTGTGGTGGATTCGGGTCCGGCCGGGATTCATTAAGGCAGTTCCTCCGCCGCCCACCAGGTGGCGCTGCTGCGCTGAAGAGCATCGGAACGCACTCAAGTTCACCGGCCTATTCCTAGTGAAGGTAAGTGCAAGCTCCACGACACATTTTTTTAAAAAATGCAACGGTTTTTCCGAATATGTCGGGTTTTCGTTCGGCCACGCCCCCCCCATTTCCGTCGCATGCATGCCAGCACCGAAGCGCCACAATCCGATCGCGTGCGCCAAAATCCCGGGGCAATTCAGGGCAAATCAGCGCAAATCAGAAATATTTGTGTAACACGTCGGAAAAACGCGAATCGGGCCCTTAGTATATGAACCCCAATATACCTATAGGGCAAGTCCAATGTGCCAGGTCCATTTTATTTCAGCAACTAAAGAGAACATGACATATCTGGTTAGCCAGTAAGTAATGGGGGATTGGCCTGATCTTTTAGGCTGTATCTAGAACATAGCCACCATCTTTAAAGCCGCCATATTGGATCAAGGCCAAGTTTATCCAATGGGAAAATAGTCATGTAACAGATCATAGAAGACCGGAATTGTCTCAAGAATCAGATTTGGAATATATTTTGCGGCTCAAAAGTTATCAACATGGAAATGTTTAACAAGACAAGGAACGTTCCCTGTGATGTACAGATCCAAGGCGTGGAACACAGAGCTCGAGACAATCATTACGGAGAATCAATGGAGAATTTCTTTGTTGGTAAAACTTATGGCAGATCTTATTGCCACAATTGATTTCGGAGACAATTCAGGTCTTCTGAGATCTCTTAGATGACTATCATTACAATGTACAAATACCTGAACAGACAGGATCCCTCCAAAGATCTTTTCATACCAAGGCCTGTGACCAGGACAAGGGGGCATCCTCTATTCCTAGAGGAGAGGCGATTCTACCATCACCATAGACAAAGGTTCTTTACTGTAAGAGCAGTGAGACTATGGAACTCTCTGCCGCAGGAGGTTGTTATGGCGGACTCTATGTACATGTTCAAGAGAGGCCTGGATGCCTTTCTGGAGAGAAAAAATATCACGGGTTATGGGGATAAAACATTTATTTAATTTATATACTATGATACTATAATCTCCTATTGGAATAACTGGCCTTTGATCCAATATGGTGGCTTTCAAGCTGGAGCCAATCATTATGATCCTGCAAGAGAATCCATGGAGAATTGAGAAAATGTTGCAGAGATATTGCAGATCTTATTGTTAACAATTGATTTCTGAGACAACTCGGGTCTTCTGAGATGGGCTTGATGACCATCTCCTATTTGAAAAACTGGCCTTTGATCCAATGTGAGGGCTTTCAAGATGGCGGCCAGGTTTTAAACATAATCTAGAACATTGGTAACTCATAGACATCAACTTCTAAGACAATTCTGGTCTTCTACAAGTTACATGACCACCTTCCCATTGGAAAAAAATTGCCCTATTGCAGCATTATCCATGGCATGGCATCCATGGTCTTGACATGGCCTTAAAGCTAACCCCTCCCCCTACCAACATACAGTGACCAAATTAAGTAGTCTAATAGATGTAGTCTAACAGTTCTATAGATGATTAGGAAAGGCTGTCAATATTAGAATAATGGAGGTCCACTTCTTAGAACCGACTGTATGAGGGACATCCCTTTTGCTAAATCATCAATGGTGGACCCTGATGAAATCACATGAATTGAAGACTTTAGGAGGGCCCTTTTGTTCTCAAAAGCGGAATCTGATTGAGCATGCCACAATTAGGCTCAATGAGGTACAATGATTCAATGGATGCCATATTAAAGATCCATACTACTGAGCTGTGATTGGTTGCCATAGGCAAATTTAAGACGGGTTTGATAAATGAAACCTATTATTCTCTTGTGATGGTTCTTTAAGGAAGAGCAATTCCTGAACATAACCGCGTTCTATGGGGGAGGGGTTAAGCATGCAATTAGATAACTCTGGCCTTAGGGGCACATTAAAAATTCACAAGCATTTTATTTACAGAGAATGTGGAATGTTATAGAGAAAAGGAACATTCATTCTACTGACACGGCCTGGAAAAAAATGAAGGGGAAAAAAATTGGTTATGGCAGGGAATGAGGAAAAATATAAGGTTCCTATTTTTTTGGAATTCTTTGGAGATGCCATATTAAGATGCAATTTTTTTTTGATGGTGTTGGGCATGTGGGATAAAATGTTAGATGTGGTTAGTTAAAACAAATTTTTCAGTATTAATAATATTCAACTTAAAAAAAAATATATATATATTACAGTTTTTCCCCCTTTTTCTACGATGATATTATTTATTTTATTTCATTGAGAGATAAAAATTGAAATTTTTTCCATATTTTTTTTTTTTTTGTTCACAGTGAAACGTTTTCAGTGAATAAACTAGCAGTTAGAAATGTATGACCAGTTAGATGGAGGGGTTACAAATAGCAATGAGTGGTCTACTACCATGCCTAGGATTGCGCTAATGAATGCCATAGCTGAGATTCACAATCGGTGGATTGTTGGAAAGTTGATGCAGACACTATACTCATAATCCTTCTTTATGGCCAAATTATTCATAAAACAAAGTCTTAAAAATATGGAAATGAACCAAAGCGCTTCAGAGGGGCAGAGCCCCTCCAGACTATGCCTACACAGGCTATAACATATCCCCCAAAAAACCTCTAACACACCCATCACTCCATTAACACTGCCTCCTCCTGCCGATGTTGTTCCTTCCGTTTATCAAAACCGCGCAGGAGAAGGCTTGGCAGATCAAGTGGTAGGCGTGTAAGAAGCGTTTGCGGATAAGGTGTGCAAGAAGGTGACACCTTCCAAAGCACTTCTAGCTTATTTTCATATTTTTAAGACCTGATTTTATGAATAAGGAGGACATAAAGAAGGATCATAAGTAGGGATGAGTTTACAGGTTAAGGTACATACAAATGCTCATCTTCCTCTGGTAACACCCATGATCGTTGCTGGCATTGATCACGGTCGTTTCCCTTTAAATGCTGCCAGCAAATCCCCAATAGTATTATCGATCCTGTGATTTCATTGGGGAGCCTTGTTCCTAGGACAAATGGCGGCGCGCATGAGTTTTTGGGAATTTAATGCTGTCAGCGAACACCAGACCCAACACTGGTCTTCTTGCTAAATTGTACGTTGAGGATCCACTCATCCCTAATCATAAATACAGCGAATGCATCAGGGTGCCCAGACGAGTACAATAGTGACACTTGTTTATCAGGTAGAACTGAATGTTAGATTTTCTTTAAACATTTCTAAAGGTGATAAATGTATGATTGTAGAAGGAGGTCTGACAACCAAGACCCCTCCCCACCCTCCTCAGAATTCAGAACCTCAAGTTCGCCGACTTTCTACATACCTTCTTACGGAGCTGGTCATCCCATTGAAGCTAGTGCAGTTCAGGAGCTCTATCCTGCGTTCAGTAGACTTCCTGTTGGTTGCATAGGATTACTAAAACCTAGAAGTGGAGAAGGTCAAGGGACTTGTGGTCACCTACTCTGCAGATTTTAAAGACTCTCTCAGACCTACCATAATCTTGATACAATCCTTGCTTTATGATATGTACAATCCTCTATTGTGGACCTTATGAATGATTATATAAATTAATGCTATTAGTACTATTAATATTTTCGTCTTCAGGATAAGTACAACTTCAACTTCAGCCTTTTTATGTATCTTACATACTTGAGTCTTGGTGCAAATTCACTTTGAGGATACGTATATTCCAGTTGTGTGGGAGGCCATATAACTCATCATCACGACGCCAATTCTCACTCTTGGAATACATGTCAAGCTTCCAGAAACCCACAAACACGGAACAATTTTTCTGACTACATCCACATACTGAGACTCGAGGGAAGATTTTTTTTATGAAGAGTTCCTTTATCTACATGTGAAAATGTATCAGATTGTCATACTGCCATCCAGGGAAATCGATGACTGCCTTAGAATTCAGGTCTAAACTTAAACATAGGAAGAAAAGTTGAAAGTTTTGAAACTTTTTTGACAGTCTTCTCACAGCACCTTTAACATTAACTTCATATTATATTTTTTCAAGGCAAAGATGCCTCAGACTTGGTGGTATTGGGGGCCTTCATATGATATGAAAACATAGATTGACTGACACTCATGGCCTTCTAGGAATGTATCAGAGAAAGTTAACACCAAAACATAGAACTTTTGCCAAAAAAACGCTAAAGTTAAGAAATCAGGTCAAGAATTGTGGAATATATTGATACCAAGGTTGTGTTTTACCATTTTTTCCTTAAATTAGCTGATTTATAGGCAGACAAGTGTGTTCCCTTACACCATTGACCATGGATCTTAATAATATTCCTGATTGTGCACAAACGTCACTGAAGATAAATGACAGTAAATGAGCCACCTGTGCTCCATCATCAAATATCATTAAAATTTCGGCTGTACGGAGCGAAAGTGCTAACATCTATGGCCTTTGGCTATATTCTCCCTAAACAACGCTCCCCAGGGGACACGGATCTATAAAATGGCTTTGACCTGGTTATAGTTGGTCACTTTGCAAATGACTTGATTGCAAAAGCCAACATATCAGCTTTTAATTGGCGAATCACAGCGTAGCTATGACATATTAATAGCCGGGTCCAATTGACGGGAGAAGCGGACACTTGAGTAATGCCTACTCTCAATGGTATTGACGCATCCTACAAATATGGGGTATTTCTTTCAGTACAATTGACCTTTACTCTTTCCTTTTCGATGGACTTATGAATCCTTGTCAACATAGATAAGCTCAATAGCTTGAGGCTTCCAAGGTCTCCGACACTTCTTAACATCGCAATTATATGGAACTATGGATACCTTATAAATGATTGGCTGAAATGATATAATAGATCCAGCAATACAGTTTTGAGTAAATTTCCAGAATTTCCAGTCATGCACATGCCCAGAGGTTGGCTCCATACAGCTGATTTATAGACCTACAGAAATGTTTTAGGCCGGTGTGAAAAAATACTATAAAGTGAGAATCCTTTAAAAAATATAAGTGTGTCATGGATCAATATTTGCTGTGACCATCTCGTTACTTTCAAAACAGCAGTAATTCTTCTAGGTACAGTTTTCGAGGGAATTTGGCAGGGAGGTTGTTCCAAACAACTTGGAGAACTTGCTGAAGATCTCCTGCGGATGTAGAGTTTTCTCTTCAGTTAATACCAGACAGCCTAATGTGGAGATCACAGCTCTCGGAGGCCACATTATTACATCCAGGACCATCTTCTTCTTCTTAAATCTGAAATGAATTCATATGAAATAAACTGGATGTTTAGGATCAATGTTCTGCAACAGAATATTTTTGTAAAATGACATCTACCATTGGTTTAGGACTTCTTTTATCATAACTCTATATTGTAGAAATATAGAGTATTAAAGTTATGCAAATTAGCCTGGGGTGCTCAGACTACGTCATTCGGGCACCTCAGGGAGCCTAGTATTTTAATCTTTGCCCACCCCAGCCTACCCCCTAGCAGAACCAGGTGGGGCCACTATCGCTACATGAATTAAAATACTAGGCTCCCTGAGGCACTTGGGTGACGTAGTCTGAGCGCCCCAGGCTAATTTGTATAACTTTTATAACTCTATATTTTCTCGATTGTGGAATATAGAGTTGTAATACAAGAAATCTGGGCGAACGATGAACTTCTTACTACCATGACTAAGCTCTTGGTAGATGTCCTTTAAGATTTCTATTCTTTATATATTTATTTGCAACATTATTTTTACACCTGTCTAAAACTTCTACATGGAGCTCTAAAAGTAAAGCGTGCCCATCTGTAGACATCTATTTTAGAGTTCATGAGAAATGTCCTCAATACATGAAACATCTCTGGGAGAAGCTATAAGAAAAGTGTAACTCGGAACAGGCATTTGGAAAATTTAGGAATATTTCATCCCGTCAAGATACAAAAACAACTATTTTACAAATGTATGTACAGAACAGAGATATAACTAGTTATTTGTATCTATTTGATATAAACAAATGTTATTATGATGTCATACATCCATAATATGTTGAGGTATAGAGTTATTAGACAGATTCCATATCATGAGGCCTAAGTTGAACAAAAGCGTCAAAATACCCGATTTCAAAGAAACCTGTCCGGACAATAGCAACACTCAAACCCTTATTGACCATTGGTTTAGTTTCCTAAATCACTCTGTATGAGTATTCTATGTGGTCGGATAAAAAATAACACAAACATTTTAACTTGCCTTGTTCCGGAGATCTAGCAGACCCTGGCTTCACTGAACAAGCGCCGTAGGAACTTCACATGCACAATGGAGCTGGGGTATTAACCTAGCTTCACTTGCCGCAACACAGAAGGCACTGAAACCTTCAGGTGTGAGTCCGATGCGCCTCATTGGACACACAGATAGGTGACCATAAATTTTGTTAAAGAGGACCTGTCACCTAAATTTTCGGCACTAGGAGCTGCTTACTAAAGTAAGCAGCTCCTAGTGCTTGATCAAACGCCGCAGTGTTAGAGTGATAGCGCTACCGGAAACCTCCGGTAACGCTATCAAACACTGCGGCGGGGAACAGTGTAATCATCGGATAGCTTGCGGTCTGGGGAAGAGGCAGCGCCTCGGACCGCCCCGCTCGCTCCATAGGCCGGCAGTGACTCCTAGCCACGCCCCAACCCTGCCCCCTCATGAATACGTCGGACAGCTTTGCGAGCTGTCCGACAATTACATTGTACCTCGCCGCAGTGTTTGATAGCGTTACCGGAGGTAACTATAACTATAACTATATCACTATAACACTGCGGCGTTTGATCAAGCACTAGGAGCTGCTTACTTTAGTGACAGGTCCTCTTTAAATTGAGGCCACAGTCAGTAATCATACAGTTCAATTTGGGACCTTAAACCACAGGTCTATATGGACCAGTAGTTGGATTAGGGTCCAAACTTGACCTGACAGGTTCTCTTTAATGGAAACCTACCACCAGGAATCTACCTATTAAAGTAGATTCGAGCTCTCCCAAGCTTTGCATATGCGCAGTCGACCCTGCTCTGGTGTCGGTGACAGCAATGATAAGAGTGTGCGCTCTGAGTGTATCGTCGCTTCCCCAACTAGGACGAGCAAGTAGGTGAGACAGCAGAGTCTACTGGGGCATAGAGTAGCCAATGCTCCCACAGCCTGGACAAGCTACCCCACACCCCAGTAGTCTCTATTAATAATTTGTGCACTAGTAAGATAAACTTTATATCAGGTTTGCTAATATACAAGGATTACAAAAGGACAGTTTGGGGCTGAGGACTTAAAAAATATCTACCATCAATTTTACTGATGGTAGACATGTCCTACTAACCAGTTCCTCAGGACTTCTGCTATTAAAACTCAATGTGGGCAGATTTCTGCAATTCAGAGTTATGAAACTTATGCTAATCAGTCTGGTACACTCTGGCTACGTCACCGGAGCACTTCAGAGTGCCTTGTCTTACAATTTATTCCCTCCCTTTTTACGATACAAGTCCCACCTGGTCCTTGAAATCACCTGCTCTTTGCACTGTGGACAGGTGGGACTTGTATCGTAATGGGGGAGTGAATAAATGATAGGATGGGGCACTCTGGTGATGTAGCCAGACCACCCCAGTTTCATAAGCATAATTTTTATAACTCTATATCAGGGATGGCAAACCTTTTAGACACCAAGTGCCCAAACTACAACCAAAACCCACGTATTTTTCGCAAAGGGCCAATAAGCAGTAACTTATAACTCCCATGTTTAAATTGTATAGGCAGCTGAGGACACCAATAAAGTAGAAAGAAGGTGTAGATCATTGTAACTTTCTTTTAGGGTCCTGGGCTGCCTGGGACTGCAAGAGGCCTTGAGTCTGGTCTGGCGAACTATGCGCTGGGGTGATGGTGCAGGTGCCCATAAAGAGGGCTCTGAGTGCCACCTCTGGCACCCGTCCCATAGGTTCGCCACCACTGCTCTATATTGTTGAAATCTTTGGGCATAGAGTTATAATAAAAGATGTTTGAGGAAAATAGTTACTCATGAACTGGTTAATAGGACACATCTACCATCAGAAAAACAGGGTGTTGTATAACTTGAGCAAATATTATTATGCTAAAGTATGTGACCAACAAGGCACAAGAAATTTGAGCACATACAACATTGTGGTTATCATAAGTGATATGGTGTTTTATTGGTCCTGACACTCTATAACTGCGCTTTGCTTTGCCGTACTGTGAATCATGCATTCACTCAAGTGCATCTTTACAGCCAGGATCCTATAAATCCAGGATTCTCAGCGTTCATGTTTCATTCACAATTGATGTAGGAACACATATTGGGATATATTGTTTCCGTTAGCAATACAATCATTGCAGAGTGTCGTAAGCCAGAGAAAACGAATCGAGCCGGCATGATACAACTCTGAGATGTCTGAGATGCAAAATGGAGATGTGCCGGAAAGGTTGCAGCAATGAAAAATATCTTGGGTAGATGAGTCACTAGTACACAAAGAGCCACATGCATAGAATACAAGATTTATTTTCCAAGTGCAACAAAAATTCACAGAATTTTCAAAATGGATGAATGAATTTTTTTTTTTTAATGTCTGCTGTCATCAGACCTCAAACAAATCCTCTTAAAGGAATATGCACTGTATAATGAAAATATCGAGTGTCGGACGGGCCCACCAGAGGATCAGAGGATCCTCCGGTGGGCCCAGGCTGTATCCCATTACTGGACCTCAGAGCAGAAAGCAAACCAAATCGGAAACTTGCAGGGTATATTTTCTAAGGAATGATAATGGGTGGGACCCCAGTATAATATTATGTGGTGGGCCCAAGGATCCCCAATCCAAAGTTGGATATTTTTCATCAATGTACAGATGTAATGTTTGAAAATTAAAACATACAATTTGATTCACTTTTTTATTGCCCCCCGAGTCAAAAATCTTGGACCATGGCGCTTTTTTGTAAAATTTTAACATCTACTAAATTGGCTTATGTTATATCTTAGACTAAGAGGACTCCTTGTTTGATTTGCGGGGAAGGAACCTCTGGGTAGGAGATTTCTGTGTTACAGGGATTGGCTCATACTGTCTACTCTAGGGTTTAGGAAGGCAAACAAGGGAAGACCAGACAGCGCTCATAGAGTAGTATTGTTTGGACAAACAATTGATATTTGTTGAATAGGATGGTTGGAAAGAGGCTCACCGGATATGGTTGTGCTAGATTAGGCACAACACTATTTGATGTTTTGGACCGGTGAGGGATGTCAAAGGTGCTGCCTTTAGACAGTAGTTATCCGGACGCGGTTGCCAGGACGGTCGGGATCTTGATATGGAGAGGTGAATTGAGTACTGTCAAATGTGGCGCACACAATGATTCAGGATGACTCGTCGGGTAAGTTTAAGAGGATCGTTTATTACTGATCCTCTTAAACTTACCCGACGAGTCATCCTGAATCATTGTGTGCGCCACATTTGACAGTACTCTAGGGTTTAAACATTTTATAAATCATTAACATGGATAGATTGCGAATGTTTTTTCCATTTCCCTGTGTCTTATTTGCTGTAATATCAAGTAATGTTTAATTAAAATTCCTAACCATCTTACATTTACTTTTTATGCAGAGCAATGCATTTCCTTGGTAACAGACTACAAACAATGAATAGTTTGACCATGTGGTCACAACCCTTACATCAGTTCATTTCCACTATATAACATAAAGTTTGTAGGTGATCGAAAGAAGGAGAAAGATAAAAAAAGAGGTGTGAAAGTAGGGTCAGACTACATAATGTTTGGTTGTAGTCTGTTGCTAGGGAGATATAATCTGCATAAAACAGTAATGAATAATAATATGTGTGGTGTAGCTGGTCACCTTGGGCCTAAAACTTCTTAGGGACCCATTCGTCCTTAAACTAACCACTAAGTTGATACTTCCCTGTAAATACAATAAACATAGGACCTGCTGAAACATATGTATAGAGAGAAGCCTTTACAGGACGTTACAAAGGTTCTACGAAAGCTAAAGCATGGAATAAGACCCTTGTACCTGTATGAAAAAAGCTTTGTTCTGGTACCATATGTAGAAAGTAGGTGTCATGACATTTTAGAAAATGATATATGTGTGAGGTCCACAGTTCATAAAGCCTAGAGCTCATGGCATTCTTAATCTGCACCTCATAAAATATTTTTATTTTTGCAAAATTGCTTTAATTTTTCATTAAATGGTTCCAAGCTATACAGTAGCTAGAAGCCTACAATTAGAGGAGTATCGGTAGTCTGGCACGCGTGTATCCAGAGCAGGTGTCCTCGGATCTGTAAGTCTTCCCATAGGATATATTAACACAGTGCAGTCAAATTACCTTCTGATTGCTGCGAGATTACAAAAATGATTGCGTTTTGCATTAATTTTGTGCTCAATTTGCCAATAAACATCAATTTGATCACGTATTGTGAATATGTTCGTAGACTTCAATGGAAAGAGGAAATCACACCTCTCCACTTCCAAGATACTGACCCCCATTATTTACACTTGTCTTGCGGATATCCCCTAGGTAGAGTAATACCCCTTTAAATTTTTGTGATCTGGAAGTCTATTTCATAGCACAAAGAGTTTACTTATGCAAATTCAGGATTGCCAAGAAAATGCTCGACTTTCACGATCAAGTTATCTTCATTTTCTGTGAAGAACGGTAAAACATTTTAGGACGAGCATTGCCGTCATTTTGACGAATAGTAAGTAATGCCAGAATATGGAGCAAGGATGAAAGGTGCAGTTTATAAGAAACTATATTAACGCACCATCACTCACATAGAGAAAGCTGAAGATGTAAGCTATATCAGAAAGGCTTCCTCATTGATGACGCCTTCGGGTAGCCATGATGCCGGGTCATTGCCGTCTACCGTGAATCATGAAACGCAGAGAACAATCAGTTTACTTCTCCTTAGCACTAAAAAACGTCTCGGCATAACTATCGCGGTCTGCCAGCGTTCATTGGAGTCAGTCTGCAGACACTTCATCTACTATCTTATTTTATTAGGCCGGAAAGATCAGGTTCTCTGCTTCAGGGTGATTTGTATCTGCTGGAAGATGAAGCCAGTCACTCCTAATAACTGCAGTATGATAAGTAAGCAGCGGCCAGACACAATGACCCATATTGGAGGTCTTTTCAGATTTGTCAGTGACTATATCTTTACCAATGCTTTATCTTTACTATGAAACTCCCTGTTCCAAAACTTGACCATTTATTCTTAGAATTCTTAGTAAAAAGCCAAGTAAATACTCACAGGACTCCAAGGAGATACAAGGAGAGTCCTGATTACCCCACCCACACACGGCGGTTGTCAGCGACAGTCCTGATTACCCCGCCCACACACAGCGGTTGTCAGCGACAGTCCTGATTACCCCGCCCACACAAAGTGACTGACAGCTACAGTCCTGATTATCCCACCCACACACAGTGATTGACAGTGAGAGTCCTATTATCCCACCCACACACAGTGATTGACAGTGAGAGTCCTGATTACCCCACTCACACACAGTGATTGACAGTGAGAGTCCTGATTACTCCACCCATACACAGTCATTAACAGGGACAGCCCTGATTACCCCACCCACACAGAGTGATTGACAGTGAAAGTCCTGATTACCCCCCCATACACAGTGATTGACAGTGAGTCCTAATTACCCCGCCTACACACAGGTGATTGCCAGGGACTATCCTGACTACCCACTGGCCCATGGCCCTTAGTAAATGTGCCCCATAGTATTGGTAGCGGGAGTCCTGATTACCCCGCCCACACAGTGATTGACAGTGAGAGTCCTGTTTACCCACCCACATATAGTGATTGACAACTTGCTGTAGGTATGTAAATATAGAAGCCTGTCAATCACTGGTTGTGGGCGGGGTAATCAAACTCTCCCTGTCAATCACTGTGTGTGTATGTGGAGAATCAGGATTTTCACTTCAATCACTGTGTGTGGGCAGAGTAATCAGGGCTCTCACTGTCAATCACTGTGTGTGGGAGGAGTAATCAGGGCTCTCACTGTCAATCACTGTGTGTGGGCGGAGTAATCAGGGCTCTCACTGTCAATCACTGTGTGTGGGAGGAGTAATCAGGGCTCTCACTGTCAATCACTGTGTGTGGGCGGAGTAATCAGGACTCTCACTGTCAATCATTGTGTGTGGGCGGAGTAATCAGGACTCTCACTGTCTCTCCTTGGAGTCCTGACACATTTTCAGCGTATTTAATACTGCTCTGAAATAGTGAAGTGCAGTCGCATGCCAATTTAACACTGGGGCAGAATTAATGGCATGAAAAACACCAGATTTATCCATAGGATCCAGAGGACTCTACTACACATGATATTGTATATGATGATGCATTCATTCTCTAACCTTCCCGGATTATAATAATATCACAATACCAATAGGTTTATAGCCAGGATCTCCATTTCACACGGAAAGAATGAATTCCACCTGGGTTTAAATTTCCCATATCCACCAGCAATAAATTGACAGATATTGATTTTCTGAATGCCCCCGCCTGTGGAAATGTTATTTGTGCTTGGTCTTTCCCCTCCTCCCCCCTCTGCTGCCGCACTGGGTAATCTTATTTCCGTATTTCAGATTATGCATAGGGATTACAGAGATAAGGTTTAGGGAGACATGGGAAATTAAAGCAATGACTCCAATCAAATGCATATCATAAGATACTTAAAGAGCGGACGAGGACGGAGCGAGACATGTTTTAGATGAATGATGTGCAGTGAAGTAAGAACACCCAAGATGGTAATAACCGCTTTACCGCTGCTTGTGCTATCGCAGATCAGATATTAAGCTATTGGCGGGATGCAATAAATTACTAGTTGACATAAAACTCTCTTATAGCCATATACTATGCTACACATTTAAAGGGAACCTGGGGCCTCTATCTGAAGGACCACCCCCAGTTGGGGTTCAGGGACTGAAATCTAGTCTCCCCAATCCTGTCCAAATTATTTTTAGAGATTTTATGACTCTTTTGTGACCTCATAGTCAAAAGTTTTATAACATTTATTGAATTTCTCAAATGACTTCTCTGATTCCCATATAAAGCTATATATAACAAATATATATAACATCTCATAGTCTTGCAGAAGGAGACTCTACAGATAATGAACAGCTTCTTAGCTTCACACCATCCATCAATTCATTTCTTCGTTCAGTGCACTTGCCACCTTTACCGCTAAACTCCTGCTTTAATCTGACCCAGAGGCACCAAATATGTCCTGGACATGTCCACCTAAAACTGCTGGGGTCCCAAAGAGCCATCTGTGTATATGTGCAACTAGTAATCCAAATATTTCTTGTCCAACATTTCCCTCCTACTGTCTTAATGCCTTGCCTACTGACTAAAAACTCAATCCATCACCATCTAAATTACCTTCAAACTACCCATGTCCTTGATTCAGGGACAGATACTAAATATTAAGTACCGTCTGTGTTCCATTGATTTTTTTATATAACCCCCAAATTCAACCACCTTTCCCAGGAGGTCCATCCAAACGTCCCGCCAAGTGTGATGCCTCCCTTAAGAGATAATAAATAGAGTCTTATCAATCCTTGTACATGTGTTCCAGCTCTTGATAAACCCATCAAGGACATTTGAAGGTGCTCCAAAAGTCCTTACACAGCAGAACTGGTTCTGGTACCATATGTGGGCAGAAAATGGCAAACCATTAAAAAAATGTAAGCTTATGGGGGGACTACAATTTTCATACATATCCAGGGCTCATGACCATCTTAAGCAACCACTTCTCCCCTTATCCCCCACCCTTCCAAGAACTACGCACCTTCTGTTCTATTTCTATGTGTAGAGCCTCTAGTAACACAGCTTCTGGCTTACTGGTAAATCTTAAAGGACCACTCTGGTGGAAACAACAGCATGAATTCCATTACATTTAATGGACGAGGGTTAAGAAGAGTAGGAGAGGTCCACCAGATCATCAGGGGATACCCTGTCCGACCCAGGTTTTGACTAAACACTGGACTACAGATTTGCAGAAGAAGCCCAATTTGGAAGTTACTATGGTCAACTTCCTGGAAATTGGTGGAGGGTGAACTCCAGAATAAATGTATCTGATGGGCCCAAGTAATCCCAGTCCGGCATTTGGGTCAAGTCCAACACTTGGGCCAATCAAGGCATCAAACATACCTTCTGTTCGATGTCTTGTTGTGTATTGTCCCTAGTAACACAATGCCAGCTTCAGGGAAGATGCATTTGCCCAAGCTGCTGGTTTACTGGTAAATCTTAAATATCCACTCTGGTGGGAACTACACCATGAATTCTATGACATTTAATAGAAGAGGGTTGAGTAGAGCATGATCGGTCCACCAGAGTACCAGGGGATTCCCTGGCTGACCCGGGCTGGGACTAAACATTGGACGATTTCTAGAAGAAGCCCAATTTGGAAGCTACTTTGGTCTGCTCCCTGGAGATTGGTGTAGGGTGGCCCCCAAGTAACCCCAGTCCAACACTGGGGCTTACTGAACCATTGATGGATCCCAACAATCTCAGAAAGTTCAATCTATGACCTTCCTCTGAACTTCCATGAACTTCCTCTGGTAAATCTTAAAGGACCACTCTGGTGGAAACTACATGAATTCTATTACATATAATGGAAGAGGGTTTAGCAGAGTAGAGTACCAGAGGATGTCCTGACCGACCCAGGCTTTGACTAAACACTGGACTACAGATTTGTAGAAGAAGCCCAATTTGGAAGCTACTATGGTCAACTTCCTGGAAATTAGTGGAGGGTGAACTCTAGAATACATGTATATGGTGGGCGAAGTAACCCCAGTCTGGCACTGGTTTGGGGTTACTTGGGCCCACCAAGACATCAAACACACCTTCTGTTCGATGTTTTGCTATGTAGAGACCCTAGTAACACAATGCCAGCTTCAGGGTAGATTAGTTTGCCTAAGCTGCTGGCTTACGGGTAAATCTTAAAGGTCCACTCTGGTGGGAGCTACACCATGAATTCTATGACATTTAATGGAAGAGGGTTGAGCAGAGTACGAGAGGCCCACCAGAGTACCATGAGATCTTCTGGCCGACCCAGGTTCTGACTGAACACTGGACTACAGAGTTTTAGCACAAGTCCAGTTTGGAAGCTGCTATGGTCTACTTCCTGGAGATTGTTGTAGGGTGGCCCAAGTAACCATAGTCCAACACTGAGGCTTACTGAACCATTGATGGATCCCGACAATCTCAGAAAGTTCAATCCATGACCTTCTCTTCACGGGGTGCCTTGTACAGCGCCACTCAATATGTGGGCGCTATTTAAACTTTTGATTCCAATGATCTAAACAGATGCATTTTTTCCCACATACCCGGTGACATAATTCCGACATTGCTGGCATTTTTAGAGTTAAACACTGTCACTTTTTTCGCAGCCTATTCCTAGAGGTAACACTTTGCATTTCACACAATATATCACTGGGTTCCTAGAAATAATAAATCGCTGTGCCAGCTTCTAACACTATAAATGGAACCGCACCCTGGTGCCCGGGGGCTCTGTACAGATTGTCACCGGTGGGGGAGGTCTTCAGTAGATCGAAATGAGTCCAGTGGATTCATCTCTGTAGTCCGTAATGTTTAATAAAGGCCCCATAGTTGGGTATTGGGTGTACTACAAGGTCTAGTTGAATCCAGGATGTAAGGAGTCTTATTATTATATTGGATGAAATAGACGATGGAGGAGAGTTAACCCTTTGTTGCCATTGAAATGCCCATCCCTAGCTATATCATTGTACTTCTTGTATGCAGTATACATGTCATATAATGTATTACTAGCGCTCATAGATCACATCCTAGCAGTGTCTGTACTGATATATAAGTGCACCCCATCTCAGAGCCTCTATCACTGGCAGATATATGCTAGTACCCAGGTGTTGTCCCTGTTACGGGCAGTGACCCCCCTGTTATCCGGCGTCAGTGACCGGAATATCAATGTGAGCCTCATGTCTAGACATAATGGACTTTATAACCCAGAGGCTGAGCGCTCATAAATATTGTATCTCAGATTGCTTGGCTTCATTATCCAACATCTATCTATCATCTATATGTCCATCTATTATCTATTCATCATCTATCTCTCTATCTATCTATCTATCTATCTATCTATCTATCTATCTATCTATCTATCTATCTATCTATCTATCTATCATATCTATCTATCTTTTATCTATCTATCTATTATCTATCTATCTATCTATCTCCTATCTAACTATCTATCTATCTATCTATCTATCTATCTATCTATCTCATATCTATCTATCATCTATCTATCTATATATCTATATATCTATCTATCTATCTATCTCATGTCTATCTATCTATCTATCTATCTATCTATTTCATATCTATCTATCTAATATCTATCTATTATCTGTCTATTATCTATTCATCATCTTTCATCTAGCTATGTACTTATCTCATATCTATCTATTTATCTCTCTATCTTTCTTTCTATCTATCTATCTCATGTCTATCTATCTATCTATCTATCTCATGTCTATCTATCTATCTATCTATCTATCTATCTCATGTCTATCTATCTCATATCTATTTATCTATCTATCTCATATCTATCTATCTATCTATCTATCTATCTATCTATCTATCTATTTATCTCATGTCTATCTATCTATCTATCTATCTAATGTCTATCTATCTATCTATCTATCTATCTATCTATCTCTATCTATTATCTAGCTATCTAATATCAATCTAGTATCTGTCTGTTGTTCATTCCTAATCTATATTTCTATCTACTGTATATCTATTCATCATCTATCTATCTATCTATCTATCTCATATCTATCTATCTATCTATCTATCTATCTATCTATCTATCTATCTATCTCATATCTATCTATCTATCTATCTATCTCATATCTATATATTCACTATCTATCTATCTATCTATCTATCTATCTATCTATCTATCTATCTATCTATCTATCTATCTATCTATCCTTCTATCTATATCTATCTATCTATCTATCTATTCACTATTTATCTATCTATCTCATATCTATTTATCTATCATGGACAACTAAGCACATTCTTACTCTTAGGCAGCTTGATAAATCTCCCCTCTTATGTATCTATCTCATATCTTTTCATCTATTGATCCATACTTCCAGCTCTCTGTCTGTTCACCTGTTCTGCACCTCCCTTCTAGTATCAGTACAATACATGATGGGCTGTCATCGGACCACTAGTAAATTAATAGCATTACCGTTACCGTGCTATAACAGCGCAGGAAGGGGATAGGGATCGGGAATCCTCATCTCAGCGCCTGTATCTGGACGGGGGATGTGATTTGTCTTCAGATACACAGAGACGATTCCTTTTAGCCGGGGTGAACTCATCTCCCTTCCATTCGATGATAACATTATTACATTTCTGGGATTTTATTTGATTCCTCTAATACTTTATAGTCTATTTTATTTCCCATCACACTCAATTGACTGGAGGGAGGATCCTGAGGAATATCACGTAATGGATATGTCCTGCCTTATGAAAAACATTTACAAGACTTACACACGATATATATTAGATATTCATATGGAAAATGGCCTTCTCCATCATCCACAGGGACGGGAGAAGAAAGAATCTACATTAGGAGATGATCGTTCACCAATAAAGAAACCTAAGCAATTGCTTTGGACATCCTCAGGATACCAATACAGTTTAGAGTGAACCTTTCCCCAGGAATATAATTTTAGCTGGTGACTATGCTATGCTGATATTAAAAATGCTTTTGTCCGCATTCTTAATTATTTCAGTACTTTATAAAACTTCATTTCACATTACCTGACTGCCTGCTAACAGCGTATGCTGAGTCCCAGGGGAGGGGCAGCTGCATCCTGTTTGTGCCTATGTCAGTCTCCTCTCCTCCACACTTATCCAGCTTACTTCCCACTCCCCAGTCCCTGTAATGTGCATTAAACAGAGGAAGGACGGTTAGTTTTGAAAGAATGCATGATAAGACACAGACACACGTTTTACTTATTCGAACCAGATAAGGAAGAATATGATTTTTTTCTGCTTTTATTTTCTGACTGTGGACTTTGATGTAGGCTGCCATTTTGCTTGACCTGTTTAAGAGATGAGTCGTTGAGGTTTGAACTGAGCCATCTTCATAAAAGGCAGGTGTCTTCTGTATTATACAACTATATTAATGCCAGTCATCTAGCCCCGCCTGTGACATCATTGGATATGACATAAGGCTTCATTAAAGGCAGGTGCCTTCTCTATTATACAGCAATATTGATGCCGATCATCAACCCCCGTTAATATCATCCCGATATGATTTAAGGGTGCTAATAACATTTTTCAAAGGTGACTCTTAACCTTACAGCGCTATTCCCATGATTACAAGATTCTAAAATATAATACGGATAAAAAAATAACACATTCTCAAATCCACTGTTATTGTGAAAAATACAGCATTTCACAGATACAATTACAACCTGTCTCTATCAGTCCTGGTGTTTACAATTTTGTTTATCCTTGGGTCCGACTGTAAGTCTTCTGACTATGGTCGGATTCTTCTCATGAATAGCTTCTCTTGTCTGCACACTTCCTGACAGCAAGCAGCAGTGTGCAGAGACTTACTATACAAGCTACAGATAGAGGTCAGGAGGGAGGGAGGCATATAGCAGAGCCGACTGTGTGTTTTATTGATCAGGTGAGCTGAGAGTGTCATTGTGTGTTATATCCATCTAATTGATCTCATCATATCTCATCTCTGATTTGATCTCCTCTTTTTTCTATGTGTCAGATACTAGTAAATGTTCAGAAGCCAAATAAAAGTGTAGATAAACCTGGACCCTGATAATCTAAGCACATGGTCAGCACACAGCATCTCATAGCACTAGAGGGATCATGAATTGTCTGCTTAGAGAGTCCCCGCCCACACTCTGGAATCTTACACTGATCATCACTGAGTGATAGGAGCTAAAACATCAATAATGCTGAGTAAAATTGAAAGGTATGGGGGTTAAAAAAGATCTTTATTGTGTAAATATCACTAGGGGATTCAAATTTTAGAACTTTCTTTCATGGGCAAATCCCATTTAACTTTATGTTGTGGTGTAATTAAGTATGCAGAGTATGGAAAGGGCTCACAGGCTGGGTCCCCTTAATTAAAGGGATTTTCTACAAAACAAGTTAGCTCCCTAGAGATGAGTGGAGCAGAAGGACATGCGCGTCCATCTTTTCCACTCATCTTGGGGAGCGACAAAAGGTCCGACGGAGGTACCTTGGACCCCCCTGTTCTCGTGATCACTGAGACGCCCACCAATGAGCATGCTATGCCTTATCCTGTGGATAGGGCCTAACTTGTTTTGTGGGAAAACCACTTTAAGGGTAGGTGTCTTCTGTATTATACAGCCTCATTGACACCAATCAGCATCCTGTCCTCCTGTAACATCATCGGATGGTAATGACTTTATGACATGAAAGCATCTTAGTAGTTCCCAGTCCTATCATTCAGCGATATTGATTACCACCTTTAATAGATGAGCAATATATTCACAATATACTGCAATATTGTAAAAGCAATCAGACCCCCTTAGGGGATTACTGCCATTTTTTGTCAATGCCATCACATTTTTTTCCAGCTTACTAGTACATTGAAAGGAATATTAAATGTGTCCACTAGGAATTTCAATGTGTCCTGCAGAAAACTAGTCCCCATATGAAATGCAAAAACATACCAGTTCCCAACTCACCTCTGCTGGAGGCCAAGCAGAAATACATAAAGATGTAAAATCTTCATATCTATGACATCAAATACTTGACATACAAGCCTTGATAAAATTGCACCTCCTGAAGTACGGCTGGAATTGCAACTATTTTCCCTCTTACCCCACCTCCACTGCAAATGTGTGTGGATAAGTAGCATGGAGTAGGCGTACCAGGCCATGGAACAGGGTTTCTACCCACAGGTTATACCACAACTCTATGCCATACAGATCTGCACGATCTAGATTATAATGTAGGTGATTTGGGTGTTAGCCCGGGGCGCAAGCCTTCTAGAGGGCTCATGGCCACCAAATCCACCCACCAAATTTTATACTGAGAAGGACCTTCACCCATGAAATTCTTGTATATCTGTTCCTGCTCTCAATACACATGTACACAAAAACCAGTTCAGGAACTTCAAAGGTCCTGAAACCGCAGATTGAGGCCGGCAGAAGAGACACATCCAACATTCTCCAAGAAGCTGATCCTTGTACCACATGTAGAGAGTGAATTCCAAACTTGTAGGAGCCATAATATTCCTACAGCCCAGGCCCTACGGTAGTCTTAGGCCACCCCTGGGTGGTGATATACATTGAAGCTGGTGCCACTTGGTACATCCAATGTGACCGGCAGGACGGGGCTAACATCAAAATAAATCCCCCCGTAGAATTAAGTAGGTAACCTATTAAGACAAGAACTATTACAAAAAAAGGTCTTTTTCCTAGCATCTTATCCGTACGGCCACATCATATTGTAACAATGGATCATGTACACATTAAATTGGCATAAAAACAAACCCGCTTAAGGAATGACCACCCTCATTGCGCCATTTGTAGTCATTATTAAAAACAGCTGTTGTAGGAAGGATCCAATTACATTTGCAGAAGATTCCCCTGATTGACATCTGGCCATTCCATCTCTGATTCTTTTTTTCCGAGACGCGGAGAGAGATTACTTCCTGCAGCTGTATAAACCATGCACAATTAACCTTCTCAAAACGCATTGGCTCCTTCTTAATTAGAGCGCCAAGGAGGTCGGAGCTCCCCTTCATTGGAGATCTCAAAAATAATCGTTTCATTGTCTCAACGTATCTTTAATCCTGGGGCAATCTGTTTTTTTTTTTTTATGAATGAATGAATCCGCATAATCAGGTTTCTACGAGGGGCTACGACGGAGGGAGCTGCGACAAACGGAGAAGAGCTGAGGTTTTGTTTTTTTTGGGGGGGGGGGGGATACATCATATTTATTATGATGTTGGTAAAACCTCCTCTGTACCTTTAAATACAGCTGAATTTTTCAAGGGGCGTTCTAAATAGAGACAAGGAAGCTGCCAGGAAATAGGACAGTAGTGATTTATGTTCCATTAAGGGGACTTTTACTATGGGAAATACTGACTCACACTAAATAGATTAACAGCTTTTATTCTCATAAACTCAAGGGCTTTATGCCATAGTTGTAGTTCGTACAGTTAACATGGAGACTTTGGGGAGTGGGTGTGCCAAATCCTGGTAGGTATAATCCCATTTATTACTAGATGGCAGGATGACCCTCCCTAGAGGAACTGTATTAGTAGAATGATGGCCATCATGGGCTTTCTTGGTCTACTTTTAACTTAGTCTTACAGATGTTCAGTTAGAATGAAACCTTTAATGAGAGGTTGTGGCCAGTACTGGTAGGTATAATCCCATTTTCTACTAGATGACAGGATGTCCCTCCCTAGAGGAACTGTATTGTAGAATTATGATATCCATGACTCATTCATTCCACGGAGCCAACATTTTACAGGACTGTGACATCGCTATGGCCTACTCATAGGGGCATATTTACTTACCCGGTCCCTGCGCGATCCCCGAGGTGCATTGTCCGACGAGGATGAAGTCTGTCGCGATTCAACAAGATTGTGCGCCTGAGATCCTGCATGTGTCGCTTCCGTGCTCAGGTTAGCCAGTGTTCACCTTCTTCTTCTCGGTGTATGTAAGTACATGACTTGCGACACAATTAGGATTTTCAATCCCGCACTTAGTCCGAATCAGTCGGGTTGTCCGATGGCCCCCGGATATGTGTCGCATGAAAGTCTCCGCCAAAATCTGATCGCGTGCTCCAAAAACCCCTGTTAAATGTGGCACAAAACTAAAATAGACGGGAAACCCGCCGGAAATGCAGTCCGCGGACCCTTAGTAAAGGTGCCCCATAGAATTGAACCTTTGGAGAGAGGATGTGCCCAGTTTTAGTACATACAATTCCATTTGCTACTAGATGACAAGCTTACCCTCCTTACAGGAACTGTATTAGTATAATGATGACCTATTCTTGGACACAGAATCTCCATGGTGCTTCCACTCTACAAACCTTTTATGGACTTCCTTGATCTACTATTATCTTAGTCTCATTGACGTACAATTAGAATTAAACGTTTGGAGTGAGGGTGAGCCTAGTTCTTAGTAGGTATACACCCATTTGTTACTAGATGACAGGATGACCCTCCCTAGAAGAACTATATTTGTAGAATAATGAGATTGATGACCTGCTCCCACTCCCAGATTCTCCACAGTGCTTCCACTTAACAGACCTTTGATGTCACCTCCACCAGTTACATGACCTGGTTTTATCTCAGTCCTATTGAAGTGAATGGGACTGAGTTGTGATACCAAGAACAGCCACTATACAATATACGGAGCCATGCTTGGTAGGAAGTGATCATATTGATACCTATGGTTGATGGTTGATCAAGGGGACATTCGGTTTTGGACCCCACCAATCTAACATAATTATCTAGAAGTTCTGATTCAGTTACATAATGGGGCACATTTACTTACCCGGTCCCGCGCGATCCCCATTTCAGAATGTCCGTCGGAATGCACATCTGCCACCGGAGTTCACCTTCTTCTTCCTGGTGCATGTGAGTGCGTGTCTTGCGACACAAATCGAAATGCTAAATTCTGCGTGTAGTCCGAATCCATCGGATCGTCCTAAGCCTGCCCCCCGATTTCTGTCGCATGAAAGCCGGTGCGGATCCGCCAAAATCCGGTCGCGTGCGCCACAAAAAACGGATATTCCGACAATAGTGTGGTCCGCGGACCCTTAGTAAATGAGCCCCAATATCTTTTCTGTAACCATCATATGTGAGATTGAACTTCAGAATATTTGAAATGAAGGTGAGGACCCTACTGCAACTTTTTGGTGAAGGACTATAGGATTTCTTTGATCTTTGGAACCTCAATATACTTGGATCTGCTCTATATCTTGTTTTTGTCTTAAGGGTCTTGGAATGTCATCCTAATGGGGAGAGTAAGCATTTCCTAAGGCAAGGTTTGCCTGCCAAGTACCCCTTACTCAAATAAATTATATCAGACAACCCCCTAGGACATAGTCATACATTGTATTGTTTATTGAGTCAAAGCTTGTACCAAGAGAGTTGTGGCATGTACCCCCTGGGGTAAACATCCCACTGATTGAGAACAAAGAACCTATGAAAATGTCTTCATGTGTCAAGATGGGATCCTTCTCTTGTACATGTACGGAAGAAGAGTCCAATAATGTCCTAATAGCTTTGCCTTTTAGATCCCAAATGGTTCACCTTAGGGACCACATCTGATATAATGAAACCTGGAGAGATGTATGAGCGTAGCTTTATGTGGAGGCACAATCCAATGATTCTTCATCAGTCTGACAGGACTCTCAGCTTGCTACACATAATGAAACCTCCGAACATTATATCACCATCACATGTAGTCCCGAGTTACCACAACATAATCAATGGATCCCATAGGATCACTCGTCATTCGCGACGTGGTTCCAATCACATGAACATAAATTATGTACGAAATGTCATCCATGGGATGGATTACCACGACCGTACAAAAAGGCCCAAGCTACAAATATGTGAAACATGTTACATCAGTTAACCAATCCCCTTAATCCCATCTATTCCCTCTTATATCACAAACATTTCTGCATGTATTCCCCAAATTTTTAATGGCCATCTCCATTGATATGTGTCATCTCTGGCTTGGAGCAGCAGGCATGACAATATCATTAGAAAAGTCCCCATGTATCCAGGATAGGAGTAGTAGTACTGTGCTGTGCACATAAATACAGGGTAGGAGTAGTAGTACTGTGCTGTGCCCATATATACAGGATACGAGTAGTAGTACTATGCTGTGCCCATATATACAGGATAGGAGTAGTAGTTCTGTGCTGTGCCCATATATAAAGGATAGGAGTAGTAGTACTGTGCTATCCCCATATATACAGGATAGGAGTAGTAGTACTGTGCTATCCCCATATATACAGGATAGGAGTAGTAGTACTGTGCTGTTGCCTATATATACCGGTAGAGTAGTAGTACTATGCGGTGATCCCCCATATATACAGGATGGAGTAGTTAGTCTTTGCTGTGGCCCCATATATACAGGATAGGAGTCAGTATAGACTGTGCGTCTGCACTATATACAGGATATGGAGTAAGTATACTGTGCTTCTCCCCTATATACAGTATCGGAGTGTAGTACTAGTCTAGTCAACCTATAGTACAGGACTAGGGAGTATGTACACTGTCTGATCCCCGATATATAACAGGATCAGGAGTCGTAGTACGGTTGCTGTGGCCATATATCAGGATAGGATCAGTAGTACTGGTGCTTTGACACAATATACAGGATAGGAGTACCGTGTAGTATACTGTGGCTTTCCCAGATATCAGTAGAAGCATATGCTACATGTATACAGAATAGGTGTAGTACTGTGGTGTGCCCCTATATACAGGAATAGGAGTGAGTTAGTCAGTTACTGATAGCTGTGCCCATATATACGACCTGGATAAGTTATATTGCTTCCATTAGAAATAATAGTTCTGTTCTTGTGCCCGTATATTACAGGACAAGAGTGTACTTAACTGATGCTGTGCCCATATATACAGGATAGGAGTATAACGTACTGTGCTGTGCCCATAATTCGCGTAGTAGTGAGTAGTAGTCTGGTTTAAGTAGATAGTAGTGTCTGTGCCCATATATATCAGGATAGGAGGTAATAGTACTGTGCTGTCCCATATATACAGATAGGAGAATAGTACTTGTTGCTGTGTCCCCTATACTACAGGATAGGCAGTAGTCGAGTACTGTGCTGGTGCCCATATATAAGGATAGGTCGAAGTAGGTATGTGCTGGTGCCCACTCTTTATACAGGATAGAGAGTAGTAGTACTGGCTGTGCCCATAATACGATAGGAGAAGTCTATGTGAGGTGCTGCCCATTTATACAGGGATAGGAGTGGAGTAGTACGGCTTGCGCCCATCATACAGGATAGGTGAAGTCAGTACTTGATGTGCTGTGCTCCATTTATACAGGATAGGAGTAGTAGTTACTGTGCGTGCCCATTATACAGGAATCGGGGTAATTAGTACTGTGCTTGCCCAGTTATAAAACAGGCATAGGAAGTATTACTGTGCTGTGCCCATAACCTACAGTGATAGGGTATGTTAGTACTCGTGCTGTGCCCATTATCATACAGGATGATTAGGAGTAGCTGAGTTCGCCATATAACTGAGCAGATGTCCTGTACGGACGAGTGTGTGCCAATATACAGGATAGGGGTAGTTATACCGTTTGCCCCCCTTTGTCCCATATATCACAAGGATAGGAGCCTAGTAGTACTGTGCTGTGCCCATCTATACAGGATAGGATAAGTCGATTACCTGTGCGTGTCCATATATACAGGAATAGACGGGTCCAACTCACCACGATCACCCGAGAACGTGTGCTGTGCGGCATTATACAGGATAGGAGAGCCAGTACTGTGCTTGTGCCATATATACAGGATCGGAGTAAATAGTACTGGCGCTGTGCCCATTACAGGATCGGAGTCTAGTACTGTGCTGTGCCCATACATATACGTACTAGGTAGGAAGTATACGGTGCTGTGTCCATATCGATTACGGATAGAGGAAAGTAGTACTGTGCTTGTCATATATACAGGATAGGTCAGTAGTTAGTATGTGCACTGTGGCATACGTGTGATGTCCATTGATGTATCATAAGGGATCGGGAGTAGTAGTACTCGTGCGTGCCCATACTAACAGATAGGAGAAGTAGTATGGCTGCACACTTTGCCCATAATTACAGGATAGGAGTATGTAGTATTGTGCTGTGCCCATATACACAGGAATATGAGGTTGGTACTATGATCAGGGGTAAGAGTTTCATACAGTAACCCGTCACAACACATATATGACCGCTGTATATATTGCATATAGGAACACATGTAATTATGCAAGGGCTTATAGAACTGAGGGAAGGACAATATTCAAAAGAGCCATACATGAGGGAGAAACAAGAACTGAGCACACACATACCACACAATCCACAATGATCTACTGCTCCGCAGGGATGCATTCTAAGGTTGCTACAGTGTACTTGTTGGATACAAATTTCACATCATACCTAAGACTCAGGTCAGTGGGGGGTTAATCTCAAATGGCCCAGGCCTGTACAGATACTAGATGGCACATAAAACTTTTTGTATAATGTCTTAACAAATAATATACAGATATTTACAGTCTCTAGCCATAACTGCAGATGGCGCTCTCTAAGAATCCATCCATTGTACGACGTAGAGAACTTAATGACATTTGCATAGAATCTCCATTTGAAATCCCGCCGCTGGACGGTTCCCAAGACCGGCTCAACGAGTGTGAGAGTAAAAAGAGTAATCTGAGAGTCTTTTCTTATCACTACCATATTCTTGTGAAGAAACAAACGTCCTATTGGTAAAAGTCTCGGTGAATGGATAGACTGTCTCCATAACAAAAATATATCTGCCTATGCTATGCTTTGAACAGTGTAACCCCCAAATAATGCCATGCATATAGGTCTTGGGCCCATCATTGAGTTGACATCAACACATTTGGACTACCCTGCCCCATTCTCACTAACATGAACCTGGGAGTTCATTCCTTTGTTTACAAAGGGTATAAGATTTTGGAGATTACATAGAAAAAAATTTAGGAGCTCTAGTATGTAGGCTTGGGCTGTTCCGACACCTAGCCGTTGGTGAGCACTGGTAGCAGACAGCACCGTCCAGTGTGTAGTGCCATGCTGGAGCGTTGCAGTTCATCTCTCCCATTCCAGCCTTTCAATCTTCAGCGTATACAGTGATAGACTAGGGTACCTTGGTTTCAAAGCTTTGGTTTCAAGGTTTGAGCTTAGGCCCACGTGAGGATCTTCTGATTCGCTGGGAGGACAGTCTAACACTAAAGCCTTTAGCTATCAGTCTCAAGACTCTTGGGGCAGATTTTACTTACCCGGTCCTGTCGCGATCGGCGGCGCGTTCCCATTGAAGGTTATTCGGTCTTCCGGCGATTCACATAAAGCTGGTGCGCCTGATGTCCACTAGGTGTGCTGCTGCGTTGAATTCCGTTGGAGTTCACTGAAGTTCACTGTCTTCACCCTGGGTCAGGTACGCCGCTGTCAAGCGTACACTTTGTTTTTTAAATATAGCGTTTTTTTTTTCCGATTCCGTGGGGTTTTCTTACGGCCACGCCCCAATCTAAGCGTCGCTTGCGCCAAAACTCCGCGGGGCAATTCAGGGAAACAATCAGGGAAAATCACGCGCAATTCTGGGGAAATATTCCCGGGTAATGCGACAAAAAACCCGCGATTCAGGTCCTTAGTCAAATGACCCCCTTTTGTCTTCTGTTAACGAATTGGAAGAAAACTTACTTCGCATGCCCTTTTAACTGCCCTACAAATGAAGTCATTGGGCCACTCAGACTCTATATTTTTCATAATGGCCCCATAGAACTCCATTACCACCAGCACTTCTCTTCACATGGACAACACAGAAGCCCTAGGAGCAGTGATGGCCACTTTTAGAGACTAAGTGGCAAATCTACAACCAAAATGTTCCGCAAGGGCCAAATGCTTGTTTGCTCCGTTGCTCTGTCACAGTTTTCAATTCAATTGTATGGGGTGCCTTAAGGACACCAATACGTAGAAGAGGGGAAATTATAGTTGTAGCTTCCCTCCAGTCTTCCCTAAACAGGAAGATCCACGACCCCGTGTAGGAGCTCCGATGTTAATTCA
Source organism: Engystomops pustulosus (assembly GCA_019512145.1). Classification (NCBI taxonomy): domain Eukaryota; kingdom Metazoa; phylum Chordata; class Amphibia; order Anura; family Leptodactylidae; genus Engystomops; species Engystomops pustulosus. The sequence goes on from CM033644.1 coordinate 209,416,405, forward strand.
GTTCTATCCACAACCTCCTTGCTGCTCCTGCAGATTGGAACTGAATGTAGCAGGTTTCGGGCCTGCTGTGACTGCAGGGAAGGCCGATAGAGTACTCAGTATTGCTGTGACCGCGTCACGCATAGTTGCATGAGTGGCTGGGTCGTCCCACCCACCAAGAGGGCCTGAATGCCACCGGCCTTCTCTGCCCACCCATGTCAAGATTCCCACCAATGCCGTAGAGGTGTCCCATCAATCAGGCCCTCAAAAAAAAGACCATCTCCTAGACTCTTATCCTCTATCCAGGGGATTTAGGATGTGTTGTGATTGTGTAAACACATGTACACAAGAGCTATTCTAGACCTACAAGGTCTAACAAAGGTCCTGAAACCGAGATTAAATCTAGCAAAAGGGCCTCATCCTCCATTCCCCAAGAAGCTGATTCTAATACCGTATGTAGGAAGTGATTTCCAGACCTGTAGGGGGCTATAATATCCATATAGCCCAGGCCCATTGTGTCTGGATTACGCCTGCAGTTTACATTATAACGTTATGTATAGTAAAAAAAATCCATAAATAGCTCAAGGACATGGTTACATTTATATTTATAACCTGCAGGTACTTTGGCCTCTTACCCGAGTTACTGTAGTTTTGTCCCTGATGAATCATAAAAATAAGGCATCACTTTCCACATACTATGAGGTTTACTCAATTTGTTCCTCGCTTCCCTTATATTGTGACTGCTATCACTTCTTACCATGTAATGAGTAAATCAATGGGAAGGGATGTCTTGGGAAGAGTAAACATAATATTTTATCTTATCTTCTTGTATTAAAAGGGCCTTATCCATAAAAGACAATGGGGGTCATTTACTAAGGGCCCGACTTGCGTTTTGCCGACAGGTTTATCCGAAATTTCCCAATTTGCACCGATTTTCCCTGAATTGCCGCGGGATTTGGGGGCACGCGATCGATAGTGCCGCATCGGCACCAGCATGCACGCAACAGAAATCGGGGGGGGGCCGTGGCAGTACGAAAACCCGACGGATTCTGAAAACCGCCGCATTTAAAAAAAAGTGCTTGACACGCGCTTACCCTTCCTACCTCCTGGCTTTGTGTACTCCAGTGGCATTCCGATGAACTTCATGCGCAGCAGCGACACCTGTGGACCTCGGGCGCACTACTTAGTGAATCCCGGCTGGACCCGAATCCTCCCGCAGAAACGCGCCGCTTGGATCGCGAATGGTCCAGTAAGTAAATCTGCCCCATTTTAGTTCCTTTCCATGAATACCGACCACTGAGAACACCCGATTGATCAACAGAAACAAAGGTCTATGATTTCCTCCTCAGTTTGTCCTGTATGGAATGAACTGGGAATACACATCCTAAAAGTCATCTAGAAGGCAAGACGAGCAGGTCTATTCATTATATTTTACTGAAATTATTTTCCACATAGAACCAACTGTTGTACCGTTGGCCTGGAGGGAAATCTCCTTACTCCAAACTAGGGTGCCTTTGGGCCCACCAGATAAAAATGATTCTAAGGTCCTTCCATTAACCCCTAGTATTACCTTTCAAAGTTGGGTTTCTGCTACTAAACCTCTAAGACTATAATTGGGTTAGAGCCGAGCCCACCAGGGGATTCTCCGTTCTCCGGTGGGCCCAGTCGAGAACTACATTTAGATTTTGGTGACCATTACACTGTGAGAAACCTACAACTAGTCACACACTTCCAGGGCACAAACATACATGCTGTTACCCACCCCACCAGTAACATTTAGGTCTCTACTCCGGACATACCCCGCTGTAAGGATCTCATACTACCTAAATTACATATGGAGGTGTAAGTATATTGCCATTTACAGGAGATAAATGTGTATGACTTCGGCCCTGAATCCGCCAACATGTATATGACTTTTTCATTTTTTTATGAGTTTGTAGCCAGAAGATTTTTACCCTGAGGGAACAATCAAACTCAGAACTTACTTCACTAAACATATATCGGCCTCAAATCCGAGCTTCTAAACTAATCCCAGGACAATTGTAATTCCTTTGTGGAAAGAACAAATGTTGTTTTCTCTAGTAGTTAAAGCTGTGCTGTTTGTTGGGAGCCAAATAAAAACAAGACACTTAAATGAACAATTGTACTTAAAGGGGTTGTCCCAAGTCGAGTAGTTATCTTCATCTCCATAGTATAGTATAGAACTAATCTAATCAGTGAAGACCACTTCGTTGGGCCCCCACACCAATCATGAGGTAAGGGGTCCGATTTCATTATGGCAAAGTTGCCGCAGGTTGAGCAAGTGTCTGCCCCCACCATTAAATCTCTATAGAAAGCTGAACACTGCGTTGGGCTAAAACTTGGGGCGGGGAATATACCATTAAATCATAGTTCTCTTATTCTGTTTTCATGCATACATCGTGATAACATCCCCCCATTGACTTTTAATGGAGTATATGTATGCAATGAATGACCTGGCTTGCTACTCTCTCATAATATAGGGAATAACATTTGTGTATAAATCAATTGGGGTCCCAGTGGTTTAATCATTGTTTTTTTTAAATTATTGAGGAAGGAGGTGATAAGCTGTGCATCAACACTATTGTCATGTAGTAATGTAACTGAGTGGTCATGTGTTATACTCATATAGAGGTCATTTGGGGGGGGAGGAGGGGAGATAATGCTGTGACACATCATCTATTTGTCAGTAGGGATGTAATGATGGTGTCAGTGTTATCTATATAGAGGTCATTGTACAGGGAGGGGGAGGAGATAAGTCTGTAGACATCATGCTACTCTGTGCATACGTATGTAAAGAGTTAGTCGATGGTGTGCGAGTCACAGGGGGGGGATCGCATATATAATCATATGACAGTAGAGTTAGCATGTACACTCAGTGGTACAGGGGGGTATGGAGATAAGCTGTGACATCATCATATTTGTCATAGCTAGTATGATGGTTTAGTGGTTAGCTATTATAGAGGCTTTTGATCAGGGAGGGGGAGGAGCTTAAGCTGTGACAATCATCTATTGTCAGTAGTGATGTAGATGGGTCAGTGTTTCCTATGTCGTAGGCGCAACATTGTACAAGAGGGAGGGGGAGAGAGATAGCGTGCAAACTCTCTATTGTCATAGGTGTAAGATGGGGTCAGTGTTACTATAATAGAGGCTGCCATGGTACAAGGGAGGGGGAGGAGATAGAACTGGACTCTCTATTAGTGTATGATGTAATGAGGGGTCTTTATCTATATAAGGGTCATTGTAAGGGAGGGAGGAGTAACAGCTGTGGACATCATCTATTGTCAGTAGGAATTAAGTGATGGGTCAGTAGTTTATTATATAGAGGTCATTTTACAGGGAGGGGGAGGAGATAAGCTTGTGACATCATCTATTGTCATAGGGAGTAATGCGAGGCTCAGGTTAGATGGTCATTGTGATATAGCTATATGAGGAGAGAGGGAGGAGATACAGCTGTAGTACATCCCATCATATGTGCCTAGTAGGGTAATGAATATGGGTCAGTTATCTTAGTAGAGGTCATTGTACAGGGAGGGGGAGGAGAAAAGCTTGACATCATCTAATTGTCAGTAGTGATGTAATGGATGGGTCAGTGTTATCTATGAAGGAAGGTCATTGTAACAGGGAGGGTGGGAGCAGAAGCTGTACTCTGCACCTATTTGTTAGTAGTGATGTATGATGGGTAACATGGTGTTTATCTATGAGAGTCTCAGATTAGTAACAGGTAAGGGGGGAGATATAAGCAGGTGACCACGTCAGCTATGTCAGTATGTTAATGTGATGGGTGTGTTCAGGCTGTGAAATCTATATAGTAGGGAGGGTCATTTATTGTGATAGCATTCAGGGAGGGGGAGAATGCTGGACATCATCTATTGTCATAGTGATGTAATGATGGGTCGGTGTTGTTATCCATCATAGAAGTCATTGTACAGTACGAGGGGAGGGAGTGCTAGTGTGTGACATCATCTATTGTCAGTTAGTGATTGTAAGATGATGGTCAGTGTTATCTATATATAGGTATTGTGTACGGAGGGGGGGGAATAAGCTGTACATCATCTATTGTCATGTAGGATTAATAGGTCAGTGTATCTATTTAGAGGGGTCTTTTGACAAGTGAGGGGGGAGGGGATATAGCTGTGAACTCATCTATGTCATTAGTGATTAATGATGGTTCAGTGTTTCTATATAGATCTTTGTGGACAGGGAAGGGGCGGAGATAAGCTGTGTGACATTTTCATCTTACATGTCAGTAGTGGTAATGATGGGTCAGTGTATCTATATAGAGACTTGTATACGGGGAGGGAGGGATAAGCTGATGACATCATCTATTCACTAGTGATGTAATGAGGCTCAGTGTACTAATAGCGATCATTGTACAGGAGGGGGAGGAATAACTGTGACATCATCTATTGTCCAGTAGTGACCTAATTAAAGTTGCTTTGAATAACTGATGGTGAGGCAGCCGTAAAGTGAAGTGAGTATGATTAGTAGCACCAGAAAAAAACACATCTTCATGGTCATCACAGGAGAAGAGCGCTGATTATAATTGACAGGGCGAGTGCTGGGATACCAAATGGTATGGGCTGTAATTACGGACGGTATTGTACTATGTGCCCGCTTTTCCTTTCCATTATGATTATTTTCTGGCTTTTATGCAAAAATCTGAAGGCTCTTGTAACCAGTGATACCTAGTAATGATGGATGTTATATTTAGACCTTCCAAGTCTATCCATCTCCGCCTGACATTATCATAATGATCCCTGCCATAACTTACAGTCTTTACACTGACGTCTATACCGATCATTGGAAATGAAAATAAGCAATAAAATAGTCAATCCCAAGGGGCACGAGGCAAGTAAAAAACAGATTCATCAATATATTGGACAATTATCATTCTGTGCATAATATAATATAGATCAAGTCCTTCCATTAGTTTCCCACAGATGTATCAATATTATAGGGGCCCAACCCCAGCAGAGGCATTTAATACTACTGTCATTTTAGTATAGGGTCTGTATAACCCGGATATATGTTACTGTATAGATCCACATACTGATTTATATTGTATTGTTCTAATCTGTTATTATAATTATCTACTGTAAATATCTAACTATACAAAACTAAGTCAATTGTAAAAAAAAAAATTGTGTATGTAGAGGTACTGGGCAAAGCTGAGGGTGTTTAGTAGGTTCTGCGTCAGCCGAGAGGTGTATGGTACTAGGTCGGAGCCGGGGGCGTTGTAGAGTTGGTCATGTAGAGGTATTATATAGCTGTGCAGCTGAGGTGTTTATGTGAGGTTCTGCGGCAGCTGAGGGTGTTTAGGTAGAGGTTCTCTGCGCATCGAGTTTGAGTATGTGGACGGTTCTGTCGGGGCAGCGCAGAGGTGTGACACGGAGAGGCTCTGTGGCAGCTGAGTGTGCATAGAAGAGGTTTGTGCATGAGGTGTGTATTCAGAGGTCTCTGGCAGCTGAGGGTGTATTGAGAGGTTCTGCTGGACGCTGAGGTGTGATGAATGAGACCATGGGAGAAGGATTGCAAGTTGTGCATGAAGAAGTTCTGGCAGCTGGAGTGGTGCATGTCTATGAGAGGTTCTACATGAGCATTTCCGTGAGTAGTGCTAGGTTTAGCGGCAGGGCAGAGGTTGTGTAGTTAAGTTCTGCGGCAGCAGAGGTTGGTATTAGAGGTTCGCTGCTGCGAGGTGGAGATTAGAGGTTCTGCGCGTAGAGGTGGATACGTAGAGGTTCTTGCGGCAGCAGAGGTTGAGTAGGTAGAGGTTCTGCTGCGGCAGCAGAGGTGCTTGCAATGACAGGCTCTGTGGCAGCTGAAGTGTGCATGAAGAGGTTCTGTTGCAGCTGAGGTGTGTATGTAGAGGTACTGTGGCAGCTGAGGTGTGTATGTAGAGGTTCTGTGGCAGCTGAGGTGTGTATGAAGAGACTCTGCGGCAGCTGAGGTGTGCATGAAGAAGTTCTGCAGCAGTTGAGGTGTCTATGAGAGGTTCTACATGAGCAGTCGTGAGTATGTAGAGGTGCTGCGGCAGCAGAGGTTGTGTATGTAGAGGTTCTGCGGAAGCAGAGGTTGAGTATGTAGAGGTTCTGCGGCAGCAGAGGTTGAGTATGTAGATGTTCTGCGGCAGCAGAGGTTGAGTATGTAGAGGTTCTGCTGCAGCAGAGGTGGAGTATGTAGAGGTTCTGCGGCAGCAGGGGTGGAGTATGTAGAGGTTCTGCGGCAGCAGAGGTGTGCATGGAGAGGCTCTGTGGCAGCTGAAGTGTGCATGAAGAGGTTCTGTGGCAGCAGAGGTGTGTATGTAGAGGTTCTGCAGGTGTTGTATTAGGGGTTTGATTGAGGTTCTGCAGTAGATGAAGTGTGAATGTAGAGGTTCTGTGGTAGGTGATGTGTGTATGTAGAGGTTCAGCGGCAGCTGGGCTGTATATGAGAGGTTCTGCGGCAGCAGAGGTGTGTATGTAGAGGTTCTGCTGCAGCTGAGGTGTATATGAGAGTTTTGTGGCAGCAGAGGTGTGTGACAAGGTTCTGTAGCAGCTGAGGTGTGCATGAAGAGGTTCTGTGTCAGCTGAGGTGTGTATGTAGAGGTTCTATGGCAACTGAATTGTGTACGTAGAGGTTCTGCAGGTGTTGATGTGTGTATGGAGAGGTTCTGCGGCAGCTGGGCTGTATACGAGAGGTTCTGCAGCAGCTGTGGAGTATATGAGAGGTTCAGTGGCAGCTGAGGTGTGTATGTTGAGGTTCTGCGGCAGCTGAGGTGTGTAGGTAATGCTTCTGTGGCAGTTTGTATGTATGCATGAGAGGTTCTGCAGCAGTTGAAGTGTGTATAAGAGGTTCTGTGGGAGCTTTCTATCTCATATCTCCTATATCTATCAATCTATATCATATCTATCCCACAGAACTAAGGGTGCTTTATTGGTATTTATCACTTTATATATATGTCACATATCTTTCATATATCCATCTCATATCTACTACTTCTTTCTATGAAATTTTAGCTGTATCTTTCTCATATGTACTTTACCTTCTATTGTAATCCCGTTCTGGTAATGAGATAACTATTGAGATGCTCAGTGGCCAAAGTGAAAACTACAACATCCCAGGATTATCCTACAATAAAGATAACAACACGGGAAATTAGAAAACCAATAATTTTCTAATTGATTTATATATCCAGACCATCATATTCTAGACTGTATGTGTTATAATTCTTATAATTTCACTAGTAGATTTCTAGAATTATGGATTGTATTTCCAAAAATCCCCAAATATCTTTTTGTACTGTAGTTTAGAGATAGAGTGAGATAAGAGGAATTAAGTCATTTAAGGATACAAGGCAAACAGGAAACTACAGAATTCTACGACCATGACCATGTTTCCATGGTTACTCTTCCATTCCGCAACCATTGACCTTACACAATCCAGAAGCATTGGGCACTCGAAAGACAAGACGCTTTCAGCAAATAAGCAAAAATAACCATCAACGTGGTCGAAGCTTGGGGTCTGATTTGGCCGACTTTGGTTTTCTGCGTGGCAGTGATGCCAGCCGTCTGAGGGCACTGCAGTGTTGAAGAGTTAATCAGACGCTGAAGGAAATGAGGAATGTTCAGTGATCTGTGTCTACAATTCCCAACTCTAGTTTTCTGCTTGATCGGGAGACATCCTGTTCTTTCCTGCTGATATCCGATAAACACGTAGGATTTTTTTCTTTGCTGTGCTCCTGTACGGCAGTGCCTTGCAGAGCTTTGTAGCCTGGCGTAGTGTTAACCCTCCACCCACACACCGAGGCGTTTTCATTCAACCTTTATTTCGCTCTTGAGATAAATTAATACGGCTTTGTGTCACACGGTCTCCGTGATGCCCCAGTTTCACATCTATCGCGAGCTCGGAAGTGATATAAGAACCGTGCAATCTCTTCTCCGCTGAACCTGTTGATTACAGACTATGCTAGAACAATCAATATACAATATGTATCTTCTCCTGGCATTTAGTAGAGAATAAGAACTTGAAATTCCAAGGTTTGAGGCCTCGTCGGTCACAAGAATGAAGATCCTTAGTAGTTGGTTTCCTACTGCTAAGAAAAGTAGTAGATTATGAAATGGGTGATTTGGGTGGACACCTAAACCAACGATTAAGACTGCCATGGACCTTCGGCTGTGTGATTGTCGTTGGTCCCCCCATCAGTCTAATTTTTTCTAATAGTTTCAGATTTAATGGCTGCATAGAGTACCAAAATCTTCTTAGGACATTGGTGGGGGTGATCCTTCTTTCAGCTTTTATTTCTGCAGTTATAACCTTCAAATGGTCCTGGAAGTGATCTGGAACCTTAAACATTAGATCTTAGAACCTTCAAATAGTCCTGGAAGTGACCTGGAACCTTAAACATTAAATCTTAGAACCTTCAAATGGTCCTGGAAGTGACTTGGAACCATAAACATTAGACCTTAGAACCTTCAAAAGGTCTTGGAAGTGCAAGGGTGGAGGCCTCTCTCTTTATTAATTATACAGAGTGGTGGATTGGATGGCTTTGAGCCTCCAAGGAGCCTTGGACCTGGGGTGGACGCCCATAATACAATCCATTAGTGCCTGTACATATGAAAAGGAGAAGGACCTCTTGACATACATATATCTAGTGACCATTCCAGGCTGTACGACGATTGTTGGCCCCCATCAGTCAAATTTTTTTTTAATAATGGTTTGACATTTACTGGCTCTATAGGGTAACAAAAGCTTCACGGGAAATTGGTTGGGGTGATTCTTCTTATAATTATAATAATTCTTCTTTCGGCTTTCATTTGCGCAGAGAGAACCTTGAAAGGTCCTGGAGGTGATCTTGCATACATGCATAAATAGAGCTGGGGTGGAGGCCTTTCTCTTTATTAACTATACAGAGTAGTGATTTGGATGGTTATGAGCCTACAAGGAGCATTGGACCTGGGGTGGACAACCAAACCATCATAATACAATCCACTAGTGACTTTAGATATAAAAAGGAGAAGGGCTTCTTGACATACATGTATATGGTGACCATTCCAGGACCTTAAAAATGGAAAGGGGGTCCAATTTTTCTAGCGGAGAAGGGGAACTAACCTGAGAGCAGGAGAGTGCTCTCCTGCTTACTTATTGGTGTTATATTCATCCTTTTTAAAGAGGTTCTACAGCAGTTGGGTTTTAACCTTGAAGAACATACACACAGTGTAGCACACCCAAGCTGATACAGAAACTCATGGAGAAGCGAATAAGTAGCTCCATATTTCGAAGAGGTTCTCCCAAAAGGGGAAGAGCCGGGTGCATATTCGCACCACTGCAGAACCTCTTTTAAATGATTAACAAGAGGTGGGGGTTATTTTAATGATTCTTCATTTAGAGGGGGATGAGTGCACTACACCATGCTTTTACAGATGTCCCTCTAACATATTGACGTCCTTCACGCAGAGAATAGATCCACGACCCGCACCGAGAAGACACTATAAAGAGTCAATATTCTTCGGGATAGTGAACATGCTAATGATATTTGCTGTTGCTGAGTTACATAAAAGGAGTAGTGTAAGAACAAAACTCCTCAAACCAATCTGTCATCATGTTGTCAGTGGCTGCCAGTTCCATCTGTAAGATGCAGGAATATTTCGGAGTTATAATCTTCTCCGTGCATTTTAAGCAGCTTCCATTTGCTTCATGTTGTCAGTAATTCCTAATCATAGGCTTCATACTAACGAATACCATGGACATTCATGGCTAAGCTTACACATAGTAATATCTATCTACACGACGTATAGAAATGTGAAGACTAAAACCTTTCTACCCATTTAGATTTTGGTAGGACAATCTACTTTGTACGGGGATTCATAACTCTTCCTCGAAGGTGGAGATGAGGATCAGGTGAGTTATAATTCAGCTTCCCAATCCATGTGTTGTGTTCTCAGTAGATATCTAGCTGTGGTTTTCTCCATCCAATACATATGTACTGTCACGGGTGCTCCCGCGATCCATGCCGCGGATCGCGGGTACACCCGTGCTCCGCTGCCTGCCGGTCCCCCTCTCCCTGCCCTCACTTACCTCTCCTGGCTCCTGTCTGTGCTCCGGCTCCTGGCGTGTAGGCCGCACGTCTCCTTGCCTGCAGTCGCACGCTCTCACCACTAGAGGGCACGCGCGCAGACTTCTCAAGCCTTAAAGGGCCAGCGTCCTCCTGATTGGCTCCTGCTAATCCGGCTCACCCTTATAATCCAGCACCTCCCTTCACTCCCTGCCGGATCAGCATTCTAATGGAACTGCCAAGGTTTCCACACCTCGCTTCCCAAAGCGGTTCCTGTTGAATTGATTGCCCTTCAGCGTTTCCAGACGCCTCAGTGTTCTTCCAGCGTTTCCAGACGCCTCAGTGTTCTTCCAGCGTTTCCAGACGCCTCCGTGTCTCCAGCGTTCCCAGACGCCTCCGTGTCTCCAGCGTTCCCAGACGCTCCTGGTGTTCCTGTCTTCAGTCCAGCGGTGTCTCCAGTCCGTGCCAGTGTCACCAATGTTCCTCTGTGTTGCTGCTGTCATCCCAGGCTTGGACTGTTTCCTGCACATCCCTATACATTGGCTGCCACCGCGGGCCTCATACCATCTCACGCGGTGCTTCAGAGGGTTCACTGGTCCACAGACTCCTCCCTCCGGACTCTTCCCAAATAGACTTTTAGTTCTGTTGTCTGTGTGACCCGTTACATGTACTTTAGGTCAAGACGATGGTGGATGTAAATGAGGAAATCCGCCAACAGCAATCAGTTATATAGGAGTTCCCTAAAGCCTTCCTCTTTAACCTCCCTGGTCATTGTTGCTCATAAAAGAAGACTTCTAAAGGTGTCCATACACAACTGAGCAAAGATGACTAAACATTTTGAAGGCCCAACAACCCAGATGGGGAAAAAAGATTCTCTAATGTTGAATTTTAACAATGGATCCCAATTTTTAAGCCTTGGCCATTTCCCTCTCCGATCATGAAAGTTCATGTCTATAGAGGGCTCGGAAGAAGAGTTGTTTCCAGAACCAGGATACGTCCAACTCTATAGAAGGAGATTCAAAGACAAGAGAAAGGTTCCTACTATCTCAGGGTGAAAAGTTAGATCTCAATATGCTTCATGCTTAGATCTCTACGATTACTCAGCTCTTGTTAATGGTTGGCTAGCAATGGTTTTATTAAGATCAGGAATAAAATAACCAGCCTTCTCCAATATATCCCCATCTGTCTACTAGAGACACAATCACAATGGTCATATATTGGTTATTGAAGTGAAACCTAATCCTGGTTCTCTAGAAGTTTTCTCCTCTGAAGCGCAATGGTCAATACAAAATACAATAATCATTGAATAGCTTTGGAAATCCTAACATTGGAAGAGGATGGAGTGGCAGCAAATCTCCACCACTTATCGATGAGCATGGAGTCTACTCCTCAACTACAGTCCTTTAGAAGCCTCCTTAGAACCATCAATCAATTAAAATCTCTTTGGAAACTGACTGAAATCAATACTCATATAGCCAAGTTTTACATCGGTTAAAGGGGATGTCCAGGATAAAAAAAATACAGTGGCAGGTCCTAGTTCTTTTCGATGGAAATGAGGTACAACATTAGACACAACAGATGAGCCGGTGTAGATTTGTTACTCGATAAAAGCTGACATTTTTTTTTTCGAATCCTTTGAACCGACCAATCACCACAAAGTATTGACACCCATATCAAAGTTTTAATACTGTACTATGTAGTCATGAATGATTTTTTTAATATACGGTGGACCAATCAGCATCTTCCTATGATTTTTCTTCTTATTCTACATATATAGGTTTATTTTTATGGACCTGTGTAGTCTTTCCACTTGGACTTCCAAATCCAGATCGAAAGAATGGGGATTTTCCCCATAGGGTATAAGAAAAATTAGCTTTTACTCTATAAATGATGGTCAAAGAATTTTACATTTTTGGATCATCAGCGCCATAATTGTTCATTTTAGGAATCTTTAAGATTTTTAGATACATTGGGGGAGATTTATCAGAAGAGTCTGGGGTAAAACTTTTCTAGTTGCCCATGGGAACCAATCAGAGCTCAGCTTTCATTGTATGAACAGCAGTGGGAAAATGAAAGCTGAGCTCTGATTGGTTCCCATGGGCAACTAGAACAGATAAAGAGGTTGGAACTTGAAACACAAATCTGATTTCTTCCAGAAACAACACCAATCTTACCCTAGTGGTTGTTTCTGGTATTACTGTTTAAGTAAAAGGGGTTGAGCTCTGGAACCATAAAACCCAAAATAGGTTCTTCTAAAGGACATTTACCATCATAGTGACCGATGGTAGAGTTGTCCTACTTACATGCTCTTTATGATTTCTTCTATTAGGAACTCCTTTTACTATAATTCGGAATGGCGCTATTTCACAAAAAAGAGTTTGAAAAATTATGCAAATGAGTCTGAGGTGCTCAGGCTTACATCACCTGAGTGCCTCAGCTTATGATTTATTCACTTCCTATCACTTGTCCAGTCCCCCTAGTCCCCCCATTGAGATTGTATTGAGCTGGTGACACCAGGGACCAGGCGGGATTGGATGACTGAGGGGGAGTGAATAAATTATAAGCCGAGGGGCTCGGGTGATGTAAGCCTGAGCACCTCAGACTAATTTGTAAATTTTTTTTTAACTCAACTGCACCATTCTGGATTATAATATAAAATTTTCCTTAAAAATGGGGGAAAAAATAGAAAAAAAAATAATATCAGATATTCCTACTAGAAGAAATCATAGGGAGCATGTGAGTAGGAGTAGTCTGCATCAGTCCATCTATGTCCTTTAAAGGAGAAGTCTTGGTTGGTTGCTATAGTATTAGGTTGTAAAGTTCCAGAGTTCAAACCCTTTTACTTGAACTGTAATACCAAAAACAACCACTAGGTGTGAGATTGATCTGTTTCTGGAAAAATTCTGATTGGTGTTTCTCCTCTTTGATAAGGAATAAACAAAATTTCTCTAAAAATCATACATTTTACATGTTTAGAAATATTCCTAGTATGGATGGTACATTGGAATTCTTATGTACATCCCCTTTAAATGAATGTATATGTATGGGGAATGACCATCCAGTACTTAGATACTATGACTCGCAGTGTGTATGTTAGTTGGGAACCGATATCTTCCTCCAATTACAGGCTTCCCAATTTTAATCTTCTAGGACTTTAATCTTTCTGAGCACCTCATCCCTACCCCGCAGCACCTCCTACTGAGCTCCAGGGAAGCCTCCTTATAATAGTACCGAAGAAGCAGCAGTAATGAGAACGGCTCGTATTAAAAGGGGTTGATTAAATATGCATCGCTGCAGCTCTACTAAAGCGGCAACATGCCTTAACATTGGATAATTGAATGAGATGAAATGGACAGAGGGTGATGAAATATATATGTGCGCACATGGCTGCAGCCACAGTAAGGGGAAACAATTACATGAAGGGGCTCAAACATAATAACCGCACGCCATGTATCTAATAATTATGTTTACTGTATACTGACAATAAATCCACCGGAAAATTAGAAGGGGGAGGAGCTGACTACGACAATTCAGATTGAGATATCCAGAAACAGCGCTGGTCTTGTTTTCTGGCTGGGCCTGGTACTGCATCCTTATTCACTTAAAATGGAGGTAGGGTAAATGCTAAATGTGTTGTTACTGATGGACAAAAAGATGCAGTTATTTACATTGTGTGCTATCTGCAAAGTGCATGTAGAGTAGCACATAGAGCAGGAGGAGCTAAGCAGATTTCACATGGTGTCCTATCTGCAGGTAGATGTTATAGAACAGGAGAAGCTGAGCAGAGTGTACAAAGTGTCCTATCTGCAGGCAGTATGTTATGGAGAAGGAGAAGCTGAGCAGATTGTACATAGTGTCCTATCTGCAGGCAGCATGTTATAGAGCAGGAGAAGCTGAGCAGATTATACATAGTGTCCTATCTGCAGGCAGCATGTTATAGAGCAGGAGGAGCTGAGCAGTTTGTACATAGTGTCCTATCTGCAGGCAGCATGTTACAGAGCTGGTGGAGCTGAGCAGATTGTACATAATGTCCTATCTGCAGACAGCATGTTATAGAGCAGGAGGAGCTGAGCAAATTGTACATAGTCTTCTATCTGTATAGTCCAGGAGGAGCTGAGCAGATTGTACATAGCATGTTATAGAGTAGGAGGATCTGAGGAGATTGTACATAGTGTCCTATCTGCAGGCAGCATGTTATAGAGCAGGAGGAGCTGAGCAGGTTGTATATAGTGTCCTATCTGCAGGAAGCATGTTATAGAGCAGGAGGAGCTGAGCAGATTGTACATAGTGTCCTATCTGCAGGCAGCATGTTATAGAGCAGGAGGAGCTGAGCAGATTGTACATAATGTCCTATCTGCAGGCACCATGTTATAAAGCTGGAGGATATAAGCACATTGTACATAGGGGCAGATTAACTTACCCGGTCCAGTCGCGATCCAGCGGTGTGTTCTCAGTGGAGGATTCGGGTCCTCCGGCGATTCACTAAGGTAGTGCGCTCGATGTCCACTAGGTGTTGCTGCTGCACTGAATTCCATCGGAGTGCACTGAAGTTCACCGTCCTACCCTGGGTGCAGGTAAGCGCGTGTCAAGCGTCACTTTTTTTTAAATACGACAGGTTTTCCAAATCTGTCGGGTTTTCTTACAGCCACGCCCCCCGTTTTCCATCGCGTGCATGCCGGCGCTGATGCACCACAATCCAATTGCGTGCGCCAAAATCCCGGGGCAATTCAGGGAAAATCGGCGCAAATCGGAAAAATTTGGGAAACGAGTTGTAAAAACGCTATTCGGGCCCTTAGTAAATGACCCCCAGTGTCCTTTCTGCAGGCAGCATGTTACAGAGCAGGATGAACTTAGTAGATTGTACATAGTGTCCTATCTGCAGGCAGCATGTTACAGAGCAGGATGAACTTAGTAGATTGTACATAGTGTCCTATCGCTGCCTACCAGAGCCTCCTGCTATTTGCGGTGGAAGCCGGTGAGTGGGGTTACATTATCTGTTGGCACACTTAGCACCAGTGTGTGATAAATTTCCCTTTATGTACAATCTGCTTAGCTCCTCCTACTCTATAACATGGTGCCTGCAGATAGGACACTATGTACAATCTGCTCAGCTCCTCCTACTCTATAACATGGTGCCTGCAGATAGGACACTATGTACAATCGGCTCAGCTCCTCCTGCTCTATAACATGGTGCCTGCAGATAGGACACTATGTACAATTGGCTCAGCTCCTTCTGCTCTATAACATGCTGCCTGCAGATAGGACAATATGTACAATCTGGTCAGCTCCTCCTGCTCTATAACCTGCTCATACCTCCCAACCGTCCCGTTTTGGGCGGGACAGTCCCGTTTTTTAACCCTTGTCCCGCCTGCACGGACCGTTAAGTGAAAGTCCCGGTTTTTTTGCGGTTTCACGGATTTTTCCGTTTTGTCCCGCCCCCGAGTCCCGCCCCCCCCCCCCCGAGTCCCGCCCCCGAGTCCCGCCCCCGTCCTGCTCAGGATACAGAGAAGCCAGGGGGCGGGGTACAGCGTCCTCCTCCTCTCCAGCTCCCGGGCTGTCTGCTGCAGAGCCGGCACCTCCCCCATCCCCTCCCCTGGGAGGCAGAGCCCTCCCTGTCCTCAGGCTGCCACTTGCAGGCACATGGATGGATGGATGGATGGAGCAGTGCAGAGTGTCATGTTCTCTGCACTGCCCCTGCACAGCAGCCCCAGGGGATCAGCCTCCGTGCAGGCAGGAACTCTCCAGCACTGCTACATCAATGGCTCCCTGCCCCCACCTCCTCCTGCTCCTCACTGAAGTTCGTCTGATGAAGCAGAGCCGAGTGTGTGCAGCTGCTGCAGTGTGATAACAGGTACTCTACAGTGACTGCAGGCAGCAGCTAAAGGGTTAAACACTTTCCTCCATAGACCCCCTGCCCCCATCCCTAACCCCCCCAGTGCCCTTCTATTCTGCTTTTATTGTACCATATACTTAATCCCTTAACCCCTTAAGGACGCAGGGTTTTTCTCTCATTTCTCGCTCTCCAACTTCAAAAATCCATAACTTTTTCATTTTTCCGTGTACAGAGCTGTGTGAGGGCTTATTTTGTGCGTAACAAATTTTACTTTCCCGTAATGTTATTTATTTTAACATGCCGTGTACTGCGAAGCTGCAAAAAATTCCAAATGTGGAAAAATTTTTTTAAAAAACCGCACATGTCACGTTCTTGTGGGCTCAGTTTTTTCGACTTTGACTGTGCACTCAAAATAACACCTCAGCTTTATTCTTTGGTTTGGTGCGATCGCGGTGATACCGGATTTATAGGTTTTATTGTGTTTTAATACATTTTCAAAAATTAAACGCATGTGTGCAAAAAAAAAAAAAAAAAAATTTTTGCCATCTTCTGACGCTAATAACTTTTTCATATTTCGGTGCACGGAGCTGGGGGTGGGGTCATTTTTGGCGAAATGAGCCGACGTTTTCATTGCTACCATTTTGAGGTCTGTGCGACATTTTGATCATTTTTAATTTCATTTTTTATGTGATGTAAAAAGGTGTAAAAGTCGCATTTCGGACATTTGGGCGCCATTTCCCGCCTCGGAGGTCACCGCCGCCCGTAACCGTTTTTACATTTTGATAGATCGGGCATTTTGGGACGCGGCGATACCTAATATGTCTGTGATCTTTACTGTTTATTATGTTTTATATCCGTTCTAGGGAAAGGGAGGTGATTAGAATTTTTAATATTTTATAAATTTTTTTTTATTTTTAAAACCTGTTTTTTCTTTTTTTTCCACTATTTCTTAGACCATCTACGGTACATTAACCCTAGATGGTCAGATCGCTCCTACCATATACTGCAATACTTCTGGCTCATTGTAACGAACCTGCAGAAGCCATGTAGCCTCGTGTCAAAAGAAGACCCGAGGCTACCACGGCAAACGATCGCCGCCCCCGATGACGTTCGGGGGCACAGCGATCGTAAAAAAGACTTTGCCGGCGACAATGACCGACTGCGGTTATTAGCGGTGGGGGTTTTCTGCAACATGCAAAACCCCCCACCTTGTATGATGAGGACTCAGCCCGTGAGCCCTCTTCATACACTCCTTATACTCTCTGCGTCGTAGAGCTACGGCGCAGAGCGTTAAGGGGTTAAAGGGGTTTTCCCACAAATACAAGTTAGGCCCTATCCATAGGACAGGGCTTAACCTGCTGATGTGTGGGGGTTTCAGTGATGTGACCCCCATAGATCATGAAAACAAGGGGTCTGTTGGGGTCCACATAAGGTCCATGTCATCGCTCTATGACGGTAATGGAGCAGAATGGTCATACACGGCCGCCTGCTCCATTACTCTGACGGAACAATTTTTGCGTTTCCATATTTCACTCCCCACTTTCAAAAATCAATAACTTTTTTATTTTTCCACGTACAGAGCTGTGTGCGGCCTGTTTCTGCGTAACAAATTATACTTCCTAGTGACAGTATTAAATATTCCAGGCCCTGTACTGGGAAGCGGGAAGGAAAATATCAAATGTGTTTTTTATGGCTTTCACTGCGCGCTCAATAGGACTCCTCCCCTTTACTGCGCTCCATAGGACCCCTCCCCTTTACTGCGCTCCATAGGACCCCTCCCCTTTACTGCGCTCCATAGGACCCCTCCCCTTTACTGCGCTCCATAGGACCCCTCCCCTTTACTGCGACAACGAGCATGTCCCCCCCCTAGACAACGAGGATTTCCCCCCCTAGCTAGACACACGACGCATTTTGTTGCCCGCGAATTTATGAGCTAGACCGGGCATGTCTCCCCCTGACCCCTAGACAACGAGCATGTCCCCCCCCAAGACAACGAGCATGCCCCCCCCCTAGACAACGAGCATGTCCCCCCCCCCAGACAACGAGCATTCCCCCCCCTAGACAACGAGCTATTTCCCCGAACTCTAGAAACGAGCATGTCCCTCCCCGTCTCCCAGACAACTATCTTCCCCCCCCCTAGACACGACATGTCTACCTGACCCTAGACAACGAGCATGTCCTCCCTGTGGCTGCGTGCCCTTTTTTGTGTGTTTGTGTTATTTTTGTCTTCCAGGACCGTGCCTGCTGTGGACTGCTCGGATTCGAAGGATTACTTCTATGACCGACATTTCTAACAAATATAAATGGTCAACAGGGTGTGTCTGCGTCTTTTGTTCAATAAAATTTTCTGAAAACGGTGTGATTATTTATTTTTTTGCGACACTCTTCATAGTTGTGCCGTAGTAGGTGGGTGCCAGGTCTAGGGACGGTGCTCATTAATCTAAGGGCTGGCCTTAGTGTTTGCCTTAATTTTTTTGTACCTGACCAGTACAAATGGTACAGTATAGATGGTCAGGTAGTGGGGCGGCTGCAGGCTGTTATTGTTGCGCTGGGATAGCCCCCTAACAGTGGCCTATCCCAGCCAGTAATAGCAGGCTGCTGCTGCTTTTTTTGTATTGGCTGATTTGAACAATAGGGGGCAACCCCATGCCGTTTTTCCCCCCCATTTTTTATAAAAATGGGGGCAACAGCCTGGGCCCCCTTTAAAGGGGGGACCCCACGCATATTTTTGTCAAAAATTTGAAGAAAAAACGGCATGGGGGCCCTATTTTTTCAAATCAGCCTGATACAAAAAAGCAGCAGCAGCCTGCCATTACTGAGTGGGATAGGTCACTGTTAGGGGGCTATTCCAGCGCAACAATAACAGCCTGCAGCCCCCACTACCTACCATCTATAGACGGTCAGGTACTGGTTTGTACCCGGCTCTTCCCGGCAACCCTGGTGGCGGGTACCGGGGTAATGGTATGGGCGTTAGTGTGAATTTGCCAAAAAAATAAGGCAAAACATAAGGCCAGCCCTAGTATGAGCACCGTCACCTAGCCGGCACCACTACTATGGCCAACTATGAAGATGTCGCAAAAAAATAAATAATCACACCGTTTTCAGAAAATTTTATTGAACAACAAACGCGACACACCTCGTTGACCATTTTTTGTTAGAACTCGTTCTCGTCATCGATGTAATCCTTCTATCGGAAGCAGTCCCAGCGGCACAGGGATCCTGCTGAGACAGACAAAAATACACAAACACCAAAAAAGGGCCACGCATCCACAGGGGGGACAGGCTCGTTGTCTAGGTGGGGGATCATTTCTAGGTGGGGGGACATGCTCGTTGTCTAGGGGGGGGGGACATCTCGTTGTCTAGGGGGGGACAGGTCGTTGTCTAGGTGGGTTATTCTCTGTCTAGGTGGTGGTACATGCTCGTTGTCTAGGGGGGGGTACATGCTCGTTGTCTAGGGGGGGGCATGCTCGTTGTTCTAGGGGACATGCTCGTTGTCTAGGGGGGGCATGCTTGTTGTTCTTATGGGGGGGCATGCTCGTTGTCTGGGGGGGACATGCTCGTTGTCTAGGGGGGGGCATGCTCGTTGTCTGGGGACGACATGCCGTTGTCGTGGGGGGACATGCTGTTTGTTGGGGGAGGACATGCTCGTTGTCTAGGGGGGGGCATGCTCGTTGTCTGGGGG